>JBBMKB010077955.1:0-12927 GCA_037833945.1 Alaria marginata
AAGGAAAAAGCCCCTAGAGGAGAAGAAAGCCTCCCCCCCCCCCCCCCCCCCCCGGCATGCACCTCTCACCTGCTCCTCTCATTCGCCTGCTTGGCTAGGCGGTCAGCCAAGCTCGCAACCTCCTGACGCAACTCCCCTATTTGCGCCCGCGCAGCTGGTCCCTCCACCTCCCCTGCCCCCCCCCCCGCGCTCTCGCCACCCTCGCAAGCCGCAGCAGCACTACCACCGCCTCCGTCACCCTGCCGCGTGTGCAATTCGAACGAACGCTGCGACGCGGCAGCCTTATCCACTGGAGTTCTGGGAACCCTGCTCTTGCTCGCAAAAGGGTCCTCCGCTACCATCAGCTCAGGAGACTCCTGCTCGCCCCGATCATCCCCGGTTCCCGGCGCAGCCGTCTGCGAAACTTCCATTGGGCCCGGAGAGCCGAAAGCCTCTGCATCCATAGAAACCTCAGAGGCCGCAACACCAGGGATGGTCACCTCCGTAGAAGGAGCTGCCGCTGTAGGAGGGGTGCGGGCGAGTTTCTGCGAGCTCACGAAAGGGTTTATTTTCGCCTGCTCCGCGCCCTGGCCAGCTTCGGCTGCGGGATCGTTACGTGCGCTCGATTGACCAACCTTATCATCGCAGGAGCCCTTTCCTACGTGCCCTCCCTCCGCGATGGCGGCCGATTCTTTTTCGCACGGCGGCATCGACAGAACGGAACGAGAAAAAATCCGCCTTCTGTTGTTACCCGCCACAAGCGGACCGACCGACTCTCTCGCGTTATCAGTAACGCTTTCAACCGCCACCGCCACCGCCGACGAGGTCGCCGCTGCCGTCACCGCCGCAGAAGGAACGTTGGACGCCACGCCAAGGCTTGCAGGGCGCGACCGAGGCTCTTCCGCGGCGGGCTTGACCTGCTCCGTAGCGCCGTTGGCAGTCCTGGCAACATGGGTAGCGGCGACGGAAGACGAGGAGAAACGGAAGCCCGTGGCGGCCTTCCCGCTGGGAGCTCTTGGCGCCATCGTTGCCCGGGGCGCATGCTGGTGCGTGGTGGCTGTGTTGACAGGGTCCAGCGACCGCATGGGAAGAACCTTCGCCAAAGGGTGACGACGGGTTGACAGGAGGGATTTTCGTTAGCTCGAGCGATTACTACTGCTATGCTATGAATACTACTGACAGTTGTGGTGGGGATACTCGTACTCCCTATTCGGTTACTCCAAGGTTGAGGTTTGCTGCCTAACGTTAGTAAGGTAGCGCTGCTTCAGGTAGGAAACAAGTAGAAACCGGATGCAACGACACTGGGCCCTTCACGTAGCTCATCACTCATCACAGAGTGCCGTCGAAGCTTCTCAATACCTACTCGTATATATGATACGACATCGAGACCGAAAAATACCGAGCGTGTTCAAAGCCAAACACGGACAACCAACTGTTGTGACGCCACAGCATTTTCTACGCAAACATAAAGAAAGTTTTTCACCAGCGACGAGGGGACACGGGGTCAACACCGACCCGCCAAGCCCCAGGTTGCGCCAAGACCAGCACTCCCTCTGCCGTCATGGCGCCACCGTGATCCCACGAGCCCGCGAGAACACGCAAGGACCCCAAACCCAACACCCACGCCGTACAACACTACCGGTACGTATACTGCTCTTCCAATCCAAAGTGATTGGAGCCTGCCCTGTGCCACGGACTAGACTATGGCCAGAGGACAACAACAACTACTATTAATGCTTTACGAGTACTACAGCCGTCGCATCATACCTTCGCATCTCCAAGGGCTTCCAGCTGTTTCATTCTCGTGGAAGGCGTCCTCATTCCCGAAGCGAAGTCCTTGAATGCCGCGGGGGTAAGCACCCCCCTAAACCCAGCCCCTGCCCCTTCTCCGCCGCCAGCAGCGTGAGCGGTGGGTCTCGGGACGCTCCCCGCCAGGCTCCTCACGTTGGCGGCGTTGCAGCCGCTGCTGTTCAAGCTGGTCGACGGCGAAGCGCACTGCCACGGAGAGCTAGCACGGGCGCCGGCAGGTGCGACTGTCTGCTGCTGCTCCACCCCGCGTGCCAACGCTGCCGCCGGAGGAAGAAGCTGCGGCTGCTGCTGCTGCTGCTGTCGTTGTTGCTGTTCCTGCTGTTCCTGTTCCTGCTGCTGCCGTTGTTGTCGTTGCTGCTGCTGCTGCTGCTGCTGCTCCTGTTGTTGTTGTTGTTGCTGCTGCTTCTCCACGATGTTCTGTGCAACCACTCCTCCCTCCCCTCTCGCCGCGCCATCTCCATCTCCAACTCTGTTTTGGCATCCGGCAGCGATTCTTGGCTGGCTCTCCACAGGCAACGGCAACGCTTCCCTTCCAACGCTAGCGCTCGTCTCGCCCCCGCCTCCCCGAGGTGGGGTCCTCGCCAACTTAGAGCTTCGTCCGAAGATAACCTCAGCCGGAGGCTCAAACGACGGGGCCTGTCGCGGTACTAGTGGCGGTGGGTTGGGTTGAGCCTCCGAGCCTGTACCAGCACCAAGCTCGGCGGAGCTTGGTGGCCGCGACGTCGGTCCGGCCCTCGTCTCGCGGAACCTGTCCGCCGGAGATTGGTGCATCCTCGCTGCTGACGCGCTCCCGCGGTTGTGTTCGTCGCGCTGCTGCTGCTGCTGCTGCTGCTGCTTCCTTTCCGTTCCATTCAAATACGAACCTCCTCCCAGAACCATTGCCGCTGCTGCTGCTGCCGGTGCCGCTGGAATACGCGCGTCCTCATACATAGTTGTGCTAGCCTGCGCCGCCTGACCGGCGGTCCCTCTCGGGGGCGTCCGCGACACTTTCGGCGTCTTAGCGAAGGCTGCGAGCATTGCCTCCTCGGCCTGGCGCGTGTCCACGACGGGAGAGGACGCGTTCCACCCTGCAGCTACGCTATCCGTGTTACCATCACCACCACCACCACCATAAGTAGCAGCAATAGTAGTAGTAGAAGCAACAGGGGCAGGAGAAGTGCTCAAGCCGGGAGTGCGCGCGGGGCGTGCTGTGCGAGCGAAGTGCGACGAACGAGGGATTTTGGTCGCGGAGGTAGTCGCCGAGCGTGCCCGTGAGCCGGCTAACCGACCACTGGTGCCGTTGTTGTTGTTGCCCTTCTTTGAAGAGAGCGGTGTGCGCGGTAGTTGGCGCCGCATACGGAACGAATCTTTCGGCAGCGCGGGTTCTGGTTCAGACGTACCGGCGACCCGAGCGTACTGCTGCTGCTGTTGCTGCTGCTGCTGCTGCTGCTGCTGCTGCTGCGTTCCTGACCTCGCCGGTGCTCGAAGGCTCTTGCCTGGACTGGCAGAAGAAGACGGCAACGCCGAACTGCCTGCTTGCGTTGGGGCTGGCGCGGCGCCCTTCGTGCCGTCATTCCATGAACGCAGCATGGTTACGACTCAGCCAAGACCTTTGCTTGCAGCCCTGCGACTGTCACTTGTGTGTGGAGGTGTAACGGGTAGGTGCCCGCAGCGGCAACGGTGGAAGATGAGGGTGCTGCTCAGGTTTGGTTTGGTTTGACTTTGCCTCGCCGTTGAGGTATTTGCTGTTGCATAATCCCTCTTGCGTTGGAAACCCCGTTTTCAGGGGAGAGCAAGCGAGCGCGGAAGGAGGAAGGAAGCAGGAAGTCAGCTGCGTGTACGACTGCTGTTGTGGTGCACCCTACTGCACCTGTGATCTCAAACGTGCACGCTAGATGGCCTACTTATGTACCAATTGTGGTGGTGGCATCATTTCCGCAAAGGTGTGTGTGAAGACAGGGAGAAAACATGATTAACACGAGTACGCACAGTCAGTACTAACAATGTGGACGGTAATGTAAGGATACTTTTATTTTCATAATAATATTGTAACGGTTATTATATTTCAGTCCATACCCGTACGTAGCACGTACCAGGTACCTGGTATGTATGATGGCTGATGGCAGTCGTTGCAGTTGGTTGGTGGGACAGAGAAGTGCAAGTACTCGTGCCTCTTGTGCGAACGTGCCAGTTCAAGTTCTACAGTCGCCGGGTACGCGGATTACACGTTCGGCGCGCACTACCACCACGCAGACAGAGCCGCCCAGCAACCCTTACGGTGAGCTGCGATAGTGCGGCGGAGACGCCTTGTTGAACAAACTACGATACTGATGACAGCAGTTGTAACGTTCTCCTACTGTAACTACTCTAAAATCGTGTAATCGTAAATCGCCTCACGGGAGATAAGAGAGAAGATTCAGCAGTTACGACAAACAACAGCCGACCGCAAGTTACAGCAGCAGTTATTTTTGTCTATTAAATAGTACTTGTGCAGATGTATGATACCGTGTACCTGTCAGTCTGTATGTAGAGTTTACGTATAAGACCGACACGTGAACTACAGTTTATTGCTGTACGCTGCCCGCGGTGCCGGTTGAACGATGACAAGCATCACACTCGACGCACCAGCAACCGCACGAAACTCGCAGCCCCAACCCCCCGAACGCCTCCAACACCCCAACCCCCGACTCCACCGCAGCGCCCCCTCCAGGCGTGCGTAATGATGGCGTTCATGGCATCCCCTTCCAGGGCCTTCGTCCCACCACCCCCCGCCTCCCTTCTCCTTCGCCACGCGCGGGTGGCATCAACGTCCACACCAAACCCCGACAACCCCAACCCATTCCACTATCGCGGTATTCTTCCGCCAGCCGCTTCGTCTCTCGCGGTGTACGCCTCCAGCAGCGACGGTGTCAAGGTGCGGTCGCGACGAACGTCGCTTTCCCTCTCCGCCTCCGACAACGCGAAAGACGCAGCGATGGCGGCAGTGCAAGCAGCGGAGGACGCGCTGAACCTCGCAGCGGAGGATGCAGGCGCGGCGGCGGTGGGGGCGGACGAGGTCCAAGCGACCGTTGCTGCTGCGCGCGCTGCAGCTAGGAACGCTATGGACTCGCTGCGAAGAGACGGGAGCGGTTTGGGTGGGGAGGGGGACGGGGGCGCCCGAGACATTTTCGCGTCGAGGCAGGTGATTTCCGTTGTTTTGCGTGGTGTTTTGCCTTACCTATGGCTGTAGATACAGCAGTAGTAGACTCTTCTGTCTTTCACTTTACACAGAGTAGAAGTTAATCCCTTGGTGCTAGGATATACTTGGTACTCCGTATTCTACTCCACGTGTTGATATCGAGTATCATCGCAATGTTAGGCTTTTCTGTGCAGCCCAATGTTAGGCATTTATGTGTAGCCCAAGCGGTATTGCACGCCCTAAACAGCTCGAGGGCGAACTCCGCTTTGCATACTGGCATCAGTTGCTGGTCTAGCAGTATGTATCATAGTGTCCCAGGTGTGGGATGGCAGTGCCACAGGTCGTGCCACACGCAAAGATATCGCCACTCCCTTATCCAGCCTGACTAACCGTCACCTCACTTCTCCTGTTGTCTCCTCTTGCGTCAGGACGTAGTAACGTCACCGGCTCGTTCCGCCGTAGAAGCGGCCCTATCGGCTATCGCAGAAGCTGAGGCTGCTGACCCTCCTACTGCGGCATCGACCGCCGCTTACGATGCCGTCGGTATGGCGCAGGCCGCGCTCGACCGCCGATACGCGGCGGCCTCCGATGTCGGCGTTGCATCTGATGCCTCGCAAGGCGAAGGCGGCGCAGCAACAGGGCAGGCTGCTGGCACCGGCAGCAGCAGCGGTGGCAGCAGCAGCAGCAGCAGCAGCGGCAGCAGCGGCAGCAGCGGCAGCAGCGGCAGCAGCGGTAGCATATTTCAGGACGAGGCAGTGATGACAAAGGAGCCCGAGTCTGCGCGCATGACCAGAGACAATCCCGCGGCTTCCCACAGCCACATGTCTCACCTACTCTGGTGAGGGGGTGCGACACGCCGCGATGGCCGATCCCCGCGTCCGGTGTTCGCGGCTGCTTGCCAACGCCCGGCGGTGTCCAGCAGTCTATTTTCTCTACTGACTATGCGTAGCACAGCGTCTATGATAGCGATGACACCCGAAATTGCACGGAGGTTGGATTGTTTTCGCTACCGCTCGTACGCAGGGTGCATACAGCCGTTTCTCGCATTTCATTCGCACCGCTGTTTTACCTGTTTTTCTACTACAGTATACTGAAAACGTTTTAGTGCTCTAATTTCAAATGTTTTCCGACCGGAAACGCAGGTTCAGCTACTGTAGGAGGTTACCGTTAATGATGTTTTTATTCATCTTAGCCGGCCTTCGTACGACACCCGAGCGCGCTCGCTTTCCTCCAGCCAGCTACGGTGTTAGTAAGTCACGCGAGAGCTTTAAACTTGGAGTCCTGGCAAATAAAGCAGTTTATCCCTTCTAGAACTGAAAAATAAATAAATGGTCTGTCTCACACAAATTCCGAGTCAATATTCCCCAAGTACCGGCCCAGTTCTAAAAATATTAAAATATTTGTTGAAAGCATCCCTCGTGTGCCCGACCGTTTTTCCAGGAGACAAGTTGCCGGCCCCGGAGACACTGTGTTGGATTGTACGGCAGGGAACGGCTACGACAGCTTGGAGATGGCCAAGATTGTGGCGCTCGGTGATGGCGTGGGAAAGCTTTATGTCATGGACGTCCAGGCAAGTACTCGGACCGGTTGAATTTTCGCCGCCCGATCGTATTCCGGGTGCGCATGTAATACTACTCTACCCAGAAATGCAAGGACCGTTTGGGCGTTCATATCAATATTCAAGCATTCCTTACCTTTCCGGACAGAGTGGTACGTACGCTTCGGGGAGAGTAGCTTTGCCCACAGTGTAGGTGCGGCGAATGGCTCATCGCCTTATGTAAGCAGCTCTTCACACGAGGCGCATCTCCACAGCTAGCTGCTATTTTGAAAGGCGTTCGTGCTGTAGTGCCGAGATGGGGGTACGCCACACCATCGGTCGCGGGATTTGCTGCAGGGACTATGTCTCCCGCCCTCTCCAAAAGTTGTACTGGTACGAATTTATTCTTTTTTTTAATTGCCTTCCGGTAACTTTTGTGCAAGGCTCGTAATCATTTCCAATATAGAACAAATACTCGTGTCCCAGTTCGGCGGTTCATAACGCGAAAGCTGACAAAAATATGTCATGTACGCATTATTTTTTGTTTTATGTACCTGGTATTTAATTATCACACTATCACGCTACGTGCGATATCTAAAGTGCATCGGGGTTAAACCGCCTGGCCCCCATACGTTCCTTTCCGCACGCTGCAGGAGCGCGCCCTGGAGGCCACGCGTACGAGGTTGGGCGCTGAGCTCGGTGAAATAGCTTTAAAAAGGTCGACGCTCATCCACGGTAACTTCCGCAACTTGCCTGCTGAGTTGGAGCCCATGTCGGTGCAGCTCGTCGTGTGAGTATTTAGCGCTCGCGCGACCTGTAGGATGGGCAGGAGTAGGGTTGGTTAAGGCTTAAGTTTAGGGGTTAGGGTTATGGTTAGGGGCGGAAGGGGATCGGGCAAACCGTCTTTGCTCGCTGGGGACTCGCTGGATGTTAATGCTGCTGCCCAGAAGGCCGGCCCGTGGCTGCCGTAGACCCCAAAGCATGCCTTCTCGTGGTGGTTACCGTTATCTACTAACTGCTGATGTATTTCAGCACGACACGGTAGCTGTACCGGGCGTTCGTTTGTTTTTTTCCCTCTTAGTGAGCCGTCTCACGACTAGAGTTTTGTGGAGTGCATCCGCGCGCGCACAAAGCTTATGAGCTTTTATTCTCGCTTCGGGAGATAGAGGGTGCATTTTTGCGGGACGTCGGCAGAGCTCGAAGGACCGGACCCCCGAAAGTCATCTCTTGAGCTGTGACGCTGCTTGTACTTCTGGTGATTTTCGACGTCGATACTGGCGTGGATCATAGGTTAAAGTTAAGCAAACCGCAACATTCAGATGGCATTTTTCGTGGGATTGTTGTTAAGATCATTGATGTGCGCGTAATCCTTTTAGGACTGCGAAAATTATCCCGCACCGATTCCAAGTAGTTTGTCCACAACAACTTGGGTACAGCCCTAAAACCGTTAAACTTAACTGCAGTCCGCCTGCACCCTCCCGATTGCGCCAGGTATAACCTTGGATGGTTACCGGGAGGGGACAAGTCGATCACGACAGAACTCGAGGATACGCTGGAGAGCATTGAGGCAGCCAAGCGCTTGGTGAAGAGTGGCGGCATGATCAGCGTCATGCTTTACAAGGGACACGCCGAGGTTTGTGGTGAAAGCCTTACCGTTGGAAGTGCTATTGACTATACTAAGTGTATTCTGTATTCTACCCCCTTAACCCCTGTAGATTGCACCCACGTTTTTGGAGACAACCGACTTGGAGTTAGTGTGGGGTCATTTTGTGCAATCGAATAGTGAAATACTGGAAATAAGGCAGTATATTCGCTTATTAGCCCAAGAGAAGAAAAAATCCTTCGGCGAATGCCAACGCCGCTGCTGTTACCCACCGTGAAATATCTTCGAAGTTTTCAATTGTTGGTAACAGTAATAAGCATCAATCTTATAACAGGGATCGGACCTAACCCAAACCTTAGCCTGGACTCTGGAAACAATAAAAAGTCACCATATACCCTGGAAAAGTGGCGGGTATGCCTTAGCCCACAGCACAGCGATTTGTATTGTGCTAATCCGGGTATTGCTCGCCACGGGAAGAGCAAAAAACGTGTCTTGAAAAGCTAGTAATATCATCCATCGTTTATGATCTAGTTTTTTTTTCCCTGCGATTTTGTCCGTGGTTCGTGGATCGTTTCGTAGCTCGCACTCCCCTGACATGTGCCCTTCGTGTAAAATACTTCGTAGTTTATTTAGAGGTCGGCTTGCTGCTTAACAACTATCTTTGATTTTTCACTGAGGGCGACGGTTGGGCACAAACTTAGCAGAATCTTCAGTGAGTATTTCATAGCACCCTTTACAATGTAGACGACCACGCACCAATCGTTGGTTGTGCTCTGCCGCAAACATGCTACTTTATACCTGGTGTATGTTTATACCTGGTATATATTTTGGGGGATAGAACCCCCCTCCCCCCATGTAGACGTGTTTGCCTATCTGCCTTCCTGCATTTTCTGGTGTTGACGTGTTGCAAGTATATAACACTGTAGGGCATTGGGTTTGCTTGAGTCCACTTCTTAACACAACAGGACCCCGGCCGTTGTAATCACTCAATTTTTTTCTGTACCTGCCCTCGCCGACGTGCCCGCAATCGACATGCCTCCGTCCGCAGGGCAAGCGAGAGACCGAAGCTCTGCTTGAATACGCGGCCGGGCTCACGCACTTCCAGTGGCGCGTATTCGTGCACGAGAGGATCAATCGACCGGCGTCTCCCGAGCTCCTCACTATCTACAGACTCTGAGCTTTGCGTAGTTGGCTGTGTGACAGGCAGTCTAGCCAAGGGCGTTGTTTCAGGGGCGGCACGCGTGCTCTCGCCGCGTTTCAACCAGTAGTAGGGTAAACCGTGCTTCGTTTCGTGATTTTCGGTGCGTTTTTTTAATCGCGAGGAGACTTTCGGGAGTTTTTTTCCAGCCTGTATATATACCCGGGGGTGATCTGGTCGACCGAAGCACGCTGGGATCGGTACTCCAAACTCCCCCGGAATCGATCACTGCCGCCGGCTTCAGAGGAACTCTTGCTTTGTTCTTCATATTAGGAAAGGCATCTACGTTATATTGACGGAAGGCAAACATAATAATAATATACGAAGAACAATGTTTTCAAACTTCGGCGAAGAAGGTGTTTCTGCGCTCGGGCACGACACGTTGAGAATTCTACCGATACAGACAGTTGATGCTCATGAGCATGTGACCCGTTGTTTTTTAACAAAACGATGCTCGAGATAAGTTAATAACCGCCCGGTGCGAAAATCAACCTTGTAACATTATTAATTGGTGTATCTACCATGCGCGGCGGCGCTGCCACTAGCACGCCACACATGGCCACATATAAACAAACGTGGTCGGTTGCAGAACCTTGCCACGATGTCCCATGTTTCGTTGATTGCTGGGGATCACGTCGCCGATCCCATGCATTTTTGTTCCCGTGTCGGGTTTGTTAGGTGGGCGTATAAAGCTTAACCTTGCACTGACGATCGCGGCAACAGGTTACGACGATTGAATACAGCAGCATATGAAACTCCTGAGTATTGGATGATGCGCCAATATGTTTTTTAAGACATACTCTGTTTTTTCGTTGTATAGTGTTGCCTTTCATAGTGGTAGCACTTTTCGTATCGCTGCCACAAGAGTCCCTTCGCCTATCTCGTGTATTTCTTATTTTCTTCATGTTTCGTCTCGAACTCTCTCACTATTGGGAATGGTTTTACACGAAAAAAACAGACCGTGCAACTACCACATTGCTGCGCTGCGCCCCCCGCCCCCAACGACTCGTCCTTCGCTGACGCGAACCACATGGACACGTTTCAAGGTTTCTGCCTCCTTTTTATCTCTTTCAACATGACCCTGGTGCAAGTACTTTGGGGAAGGCGCAAAACGGGTTACAGCTCGGCTACATGCGTGGGCCAATACTATAGCTCGCATATGAAAGCTATAAAAACGCGATGAAAGTACTGACCCCAGCTCGATAGAAGCCAATGGTGTATCGCAGGGAGGAGGTGAACGGCGGCCGTGCTCAGAGTTCTAACGAAAGAAGGGTAAGGGATGCGTGAGAAACATGGAAAGTAGTGCTGACCCCAGCTCGCGACAAAAACCAAGCGGTGTATTGCTGGAAAGAGGTGGGGCGGCCGTGCTCCGACACCCCGTTGCAAAGTTCTAACGAAAGAACGGTAAGGATTGTGTGAGAAACAACGTGCAAAGAGAAGAGCAAATACAGCTGTAGACGAACAAAAACAGATAAAAGTACTGTGGATGATTGCGAGTGCCTTCACATCCCGATCGGCAGCCATCACTCCGATGTAAACCAAAACGCTGCAATTTGTTGGATTAATCGTTGTTAAGTCATTATGAATATCACTTTTCTTCTTCAAGAGGGTGGTGGGTAGACCCACCGAGTTTTTTTTTTTGTCGCCAACTTCGAGTTCGAAGCCAACTTTTTGTTTCTTCTTCCTCCCGCCGTGGCCACCGCAGCCAAGACGCGTATCACACACATACAGCAAGGAAACCGCACACAAAACGGCGACACAGGGATAAACCGCGAACCACACGTGCTGCTTTCTTAGCTCCATAAAACATACCAAAACATAAAAGACAACCACTTCAAGACACGTCCAAGATGTAGGCGGGCTTGTTGAAACGCCATTGGGAGCCAGATCTTAGCTATCTGCCCGCGACACCACAACACTCAAAACTAGTATCAGCCCATCAAAAGTCTCCAGCCCCATCAAACGTAGTCGGCGGCTATATACCATGGAAAACCCCTGAATCCATTACCACATCCCTTCCCGTCCCTTACAAAAATATCGAAACTCACCGCGCCGGATGAACGCGACGCTTGGCTACTACTGTGTGGAAGACAATGTCAAGACTGCTTCCACGCGCACCGTCACTCACTAATCATCCAATGAGTGTAACGCCGTCGCTGCCCTTCAGATACCTACTGCTGTTGTTGTCATCTGACATGACCATCTACACAAACAAGCTGCATAAGCACAGAAGCCAGAGAACGTACCAAAAAATAAAAATAAACTACTTGGTACGTTCTTAACCCCTCGTATCGGTTTTTCCGAGGGAAGCTTCTGCACAATTGCAAATAACCAAAAAAATCAAAGCAAGTCGACACTACGACGGCGACTCAAGAGCTCAAGAACTCCCAGAGAAACACCGATCACCATCCCTCCGTTCATTAGCTTCTGCTGCCTGTCCTCAAGACACACAAAACAACAGCAAGAAATACCGGAACGGATGGTCTTCAACGTGCCTCATGAGTGGGCCAAATGCGCCATCCGCCCGTGCTGTCGGTGACCGCCGCCGCCACCTCTACCGCCGCAGAACCCCGTCCGTCCGTGCCTGCCTCCACGCTGCTTCATGCCACCGCCCCCCCGGGACGGCGAGCCATGGCGACGGCGCGCCATCATGTGGTGCGGTGAGCCAGAATCACCTCTCCCGAGGAACGGTTCGCGGGGCGGTCCGTGGGGAGGGCCGTGAGACCTGCCCATTCCTCCTCCAAGGCGACGAGGACAGTGCTGCTCAGGCCCAGGAGTCCCTCCGTGCACAAGCTTGCCTTCCTCTCCCTCGCTGCCGCTGTTCCCGAGTCCGTGCCCGCGCCCGTGTCCGTGTCCGTGGGGGGGGTGGCGGTGTCCGTGTCCGGGCTTGCAGCCACCAGCGGGACCATGGCCATGCCCCCCTTCTTCGCCCTCTTCCCTCAGATGCATGGTGTGGTGGCCGCCTCCGTGGAAAGGAAGAGGAGGCCCGTGCATAAGCCGACCACCGAGGCCACGGGGAGGGCCATGGGGAGAGCCGTGAGGACTGCCCATGCCCCCCTTCCGGGGCCCGCCAGGACGAAGACGCTGACGCTGGCCAGGACCACCCCCTCTCCCGCCAGGCATCGCGCGAAGTGCCTCGCGTTTGACGAGCCCGAGACGAACCAGGCGGTGGGGTCTCACGCCGAGTGCGCGCAGCAGGGGCCTCGTCTCGTGGGGGCGGAGGTTGATGCCGCCAGCTACCAGGGCGTCGTGAATAGGGCGCCTCGCCTTGCCGCTGCCGTCGGGCTGGAGGACCTCGACATCGTCCAGGGCTACGCCAACGATGTTGTTGTTGCCGTTGCTGTTGATGCTGTTGATGTTGTCGTGCGAGCTGTCTGAGTCGTCCGAGACCCCCTTCTCCTCCTCCTCCTCCTCCGAACTGCTGCTGCTGTAGTTTCCGTCACTGGCGTCCATCAGGTCGCCAGTCTCGGTCTCGCCCAGCTTATCCTCGTCGTAACCCGAGCCTTCACCAGCCTTCACCAGAAGCCTGCGCGGGGCTAGCCCCTGCACCACGAAGCGGCGGGGAGCAAGGCCCAGCAGGGCCACGGTCTTCTCGAGCTTGAGCGCTGTCATGGACGGCACGCCGTGGTACTCGCGAAGGTTGC
>JBBMKB010077966.1:0-12925 GCA_037833945.1 Alaria marginata
AATGTAGAAACTAATTAAATTTCACTCCCCCCCCCCCCCTATATATATTTTCATCGTCGGAAGGCCGACCAAAAAATAATTACGACCGCATTTTGTACTTCGTCCATATTCTGCTCATTCGCTTGCCGTTTGATTTCCTCGTGGATGTCAGACCTCTTTGATTCGGAGTTTCCCCCCTCCTCTGCGTCCTTTCCTGTCCTTTTGCTTTGCCCGTGGTCGAGTACATCGTCATTTTCTCCCTCTCCGTCTAGGGTGGTGTCGATACCCCGGAATTGCACCTGCTCAAGGTCAATGTTCACGCAGTAATATCACAGTACAATACACTAAATAAGAAACAGAAATGCCTAGCCTGGGTTCTTATTTCAGATAGCGTGCGTTCAACATATGTCAGCTCTCGGATTGCAGCCTGTCTTTCTTGTTACCCTGTTACTTATTATTAATAGGTGTCCTGATCATGCTTGAGTGCAATAGTATGTTACCCTGTCACTTATGATGAATAGGTGTCCTGATCATGCTTGAGTATAATAATAACCCGTCACAAGAAACATGCGATTGTGCAGCCTTATTGCAGCCCCCAAGTACACGCAGAGCCCTTGACCACTACACCACTGCAACAACGATCCCACACTACTTACTCCGCACACTAATGTCAAGTGTTTTGTCCCCAAATACGTGTGCGCACTTCTGAAGGCCATTCCAACTACATACTACACTAGCCCGGGGATTTAAGATGCGAATCGATGAGCATGTTGCCCACGCCCCGTGCTTATAAAGCTTGGATCATAGCGTACGAAGCGTACGGAGTGTGCCGCTCTTTTGCCCGATGATGACGCGTTCTACGATAGAGGTAGCACTTTTTGGCAGTTTTGTTTCTGGATGACGGGGCTCCTTAACTTAAAACAGTCGGAATGTCATTCTTGTTTGGCAATGGGAATATGTTTTATACCTAGGCCATGGGTTTGGTTATGGGGATGCACTTTCAGTTTACTGAAAATTATTTTTTGTGTGAGATCTAGACTAATATAGACTAGTATAGTAGTATAGTAATCTAGTAATACTCCTCAAATGAAGAGCCTCATAAAAACCATGCTGTTATAGTGTTATAGTGTTATAGTGTTACACTATTATACTGATTAAAGTACCATATGTCTGATTTGGTTTGCAAGTACTCAACCACAACAATCACCCAGATTTCTCAGAATATCCTTCCGACCAAGGCTACGTTAGGGGGGCTACTTTTAGGACTCGCCCGAATCATTTCCCTTTTCCCCCTGCTACGAGTGCACCACTCCTCACCTGAGGAGCTCTAAACATCGCCCAAAGCGGTCTTCTTGTAAACCGAAAATGCAATCCGATTAACTACCCCATGGCCCGGGTATACAAAACAGTCATTTTGCAAAATAAGCATGACGTTCCGACGATTTTGGGTTTAGGCGCCTCCTCAGGCAGAACATATTTTGGCCCAAAAGTTGTGTTATTACTACGAATGTAGTACTAATAATGTAGCACGCGTCTCCAGTTTCGGTGCTTTTCGGTGCTTTTCGGTTTCGCAATATGCTATTTGCACGGCGGTCACATGGCATTGTTTCATTTCGCTGCCTCACCAAAAGATGTTTCAAATCCGGTTTTGGGCTAGGTTTAGAGTCACTCGTGCGAGAGGCCTATACTCAACAAGTCTAACTGGGGGTACCATACTGTAACACCAAACTATAGCTCACCGGGGTCGGTGCGGACTCTTTATGCGTAATGCTAGACGCAGCGTACATCGTACTGCAGGTTACCCACACAGCTACTGGCCAGTTCCTAGTATATGGTAACCCTGTTCTCAGTCACAAGTTTTATTTGGGCAGCCACGTCCATTTTGCTTTCTGAATGGTGGGGCTTCCTAACCCAAAATCGTCAGAAATACCATAGCCCTGGGGCCATTCACCGTAGGGACACTTTCGTCAAGTAGCCAATTTCTTCACGAACGCAAGGCCTAGGATGACGTGCTTGACTGCTGCTATGCATGTGCGGGTGACCCTAGCATACCACGTCGTATACGGAGTAACTTACTTTGAGGGTGTGGTGGGGCGTACGGAGCTCGCCGATCCTAACCCTCAGGCTGTGATGGTCGGCCTCTTTCCTGAAGCAGAGGTCCCTTGGATCGGCTGCCTCGAAGTGTTTCGGCTCCCAGTCCGGGGGCGTGCGTTCGTCGAAGTACCACAGCTGTCGTCGGAAGTAGATGGAGGCAAATCGAAGTAAATGTAAGTGCATGAAAGACGACAGGGTGGAAATAGTTAGCATGGAAGTATATGGAAGCCGTGAAAGTAGATGGATGGAAATGAAGGTAGATCGAAGTCGGTGGAAGTTGATGGAAATAAAGGGAAGTAAAGGGAAGTAAAGGGAAGTAAAGGGAAGTAAAGGGAAGTAAGGGAAGTACATGGAAGTAAATGAAAGTACTTGGAAGTAAATGGAAGTGAATGGAAGTTGATGGAAGTACATGTTGCTCAGTGGAAGTCGGTGGAAGTACGAAAATGGAAGTTAAATGAAGTACACGGAAGAAGATCGTAGTTGGTGAAAAGTCTATGGAAGCAAACGGAAGTTGGTGGAAATAGATGGACGTGAATGGAAGTAAATGGAAGGACTTAGACGGAAGTAAATATACGTACATCAAAGTCGTTGGAAGTAGATGGAAGTGGATGGAAGTTGATGGAAGTAAATATGGAAGTAAAAGTGGATGAAAGTGAATGGAAACAAATGGAAAAATGTGGAAGTAGATCGAAGTCGGACCTAAATTGAAGCTGGTGGAAGTGGATGGAAGTGAATGGGAGTAGATGAAAGTAAATGGAAGTGGATGGAAGTTTATGGAAGTAGATGAAAGTGGGTGGAGGTTGATGAAGTAGATGGACGTAAAGGAAGTGAATATGGAAGTAGATGGAAGTAGATGGAATTAGATGGAATACGGAAGAAGTTGATGGAAGTGAATGGAAGTAGATGAAAGTAGATGAAAGTGGGTGGAAGTTGATGGAAGTAAATGGAAGTATACACAGTAAATATGTAGTAAGTAGATGGCAGTAGACGGAAGCCGGTGGAAGTTGATGGAAGTAAATGGAAGTTGGTGGAACTAGATGGAAACGAATGGAGGTAGATGGAAGAAAATGGAAGTAGACGTTGGTGGAAGTTGGTGGAAGTACATCGAAGTTGATCACAGTGATGGAAGCAAAATGAAGTATATGGAAGTCGGTGGAAGTAGATGGAAGACGGGTGCCACGATAAAGGTAGCACTTTTCGGCCAAAATATTTTCTGAATGACAAGGCTCCTTAACCCAAATTCGTCGGAATGTCATTCTTGTTTTGCAAAATGGTTGTTTTTGTATACCTTGGCCACGTTTTTGTTCATTGATATTTAGATTGGTCTTTAAGATGATATTTATGATGGCATTTATTTACGCTGACTTTGATGTTGGTATTTATGTTGATTTTGATGTTGCTGACCCTCGCGACCGTAGCCTTGGTCGACGCTAAGCTCAATATTCATAACCACTGACCTCAATGTTGATAAACCCTCTGTTTGGGGCAACTTCAAGACAAATCCTAACCATGCTAGAACTACAGTATGAACAGCACGTCCGCACCAATTCCAAGCGTTTTTTTTTTTCCAAAACCGTAGTGGCAGTTACTTCTGAAAGGGAAACATTCTGACCTTTCTGTTGGAAACCCTCCCTTTGTGCAACCCGGAGACTAGCGTTTTTGTTGATCAACTGCTCCAGAACATCGCAACACTGAGGTTTACGTTGGTAGACTGGCCTTAATATGGTTGACGACCATCTCTTTCGACAACTGCAAGGCTGACGTTTATGTTGAAAACTCTCTTTCTTTCAAGACTGACATGTATTTGTGTCGACAGCCCACCCTAGAACACTGCAACGAAATGGTGTTTATGTCGATAAACTGGCCTTAATGTTGATACCTCTATCCCGCACAATATATTAGCACTGACAATTAAGTCGAAAAACCGACGTTTATCCTGATACACTGACCTTAATGTTGATGACCCTCTCTTTGGGCAACTCCTCCAGGGTGTTGGAAAACTGTATCAGCGACCGGATGAGCTTGACCAGCTGTCCCTTCGTGCTCTCAACGTTGGTGACCTTGATGCCGCTGAACGTCATGCCGTCATCATTCTCGTCCTCGGGGTAATCCAGCTCGAACGAGTACGACTCGCGCGGGTTGTTCAGCTCAGGGGACAGAATGATGAATTCCATGCGCCGCAGGTATCTGGAAAGTTAGCCGCGGAACAAATCGGAGGCCATTTGACGCTTCTGGCACCCAGGCGTAGCCACCTAAAAACCTGCTACCTGGCACAGTATACCTGGTAGGTATTACAAGCTTCCCCTTCGGAATATGGTTCCCTTGAAATCCCTTATTAATAGGGTCGCAAGCTGAAAAGGGGGAAAACACAAAAAAAACTAAAGAACCCCGAAATAACAAATTGGCGACCGCGCTATTAATAGTAACCCCGCAAGTAACATACCACCGACCAACCCAAACGAGTCTATACATTTCTAGTAATGGAAGGGCGTTCATACCATCTGGCTGTCTACGAAGGGCGTGCGATAGCAGAAGCATAATCGTACCGCGTGCGTGCCGTACATCTCCCTTCGTTGCGCTTCGGACACATACATCCCCTACGTAACCCAACAGCCCGGGCTGTTTGGTGTGGCGGGTGCTGCAATCGCCATTTTCGTTGAAGGTGTTTGTCCCTCTGAAGCTCTAAAGGGGTCACGGCAATCAAACCAAAAACAATATCTGGTACTATTAGTAGAGGGCCAAGAACTCGACGACTACAGTGCCACACTCCCGACACGAGACATAAAGAGGTCTGTGCTGCCGCATCCTACGGTAGAGATGCACACACTTTTTTAAGGGGCTCCTAATTCCTGAAGCCTTAAGCCCCACCCGAAAACTGGCTTCGAGAAAAACGAAGGTGCAACCCGATGAATAAACCCATGGCCTAGGTATAAAAAACATTAATATCGCAAAACAAGAATGACATTCAGACGATTTTAGGTTAGGGAGCCCCGTCATTCAGAAAAAAGTCAATGAGTGCTCTACCTCTATCGTAGCACTTGTGGTGTTGGGGGATATTTCGAAGACACGCGAAGAGTGCGGTCTTATCACCATGCTGCGCGAGTATCGAACGTCTCCACTCGCTGCCGTCTAGACTTTGGACGCATCCTCTACCCCAGTAGCCCGGGCTGTTTGTGTAACCGGTGCTGTAACCGTCATTACTATTATTTTGTTTTCGTCCTTTAGCTTCAAAGCGGTTAAAGTGAAGAACCCACAAGGTTAATGTGTAGAATCCACACGCAAACAAACACACAGACACACACAAACGCACCCAGATGTATGACCCCAGCCACCCACCTTCGCTCAACAGCCTCGAAAACGCCGGACTCTAGCCACTTGGTAAGCATGTACGCTTGTTGGTTGCGGATGATGGTCTCGTTGGTGGATGCATCCCTCGACGCGGCATCTAGCTGGTAGATACGCATCCCCGCTGCAAGAGCAAAGTTATGTTCAGGAAATTATATTGGGAATAGTATAGTGAGGATGTTGAGGGTGTTTATTGTATTGAAGATAGTATTATGAGTATTGATATATTGGGGATGTATGGGAGGGTAGTGTTGAGCTTAGTGCGACGAACCCATTTAGAACATGGCAAGTCAGTTAAATATGGCAACCAGTGAATTGAATTCATAGTGGTCCCGCCCACGAGCTGCTCGTCTCCGTTTTTGTCTTGCGCATCCCCGCTTGTTGGTAGCATATAGTATTTGGGTTACTATATTGAGGATATCCTGTCGAAGATGGCATATTGAGGATGCTGATGGCATCGAGGATGTTATACTGATAATAGTGAGGATGGAGCGTTCAGCTCAATGCGACGGGCCCATTTCAAATATGCCAGTCTGTTAAACATGGTGGTCTTTTAAAGATGGCAGTCAGTGAAACATGGCATTCGGTTTGGTTCAAAATGTCGGTCAGTGAAAGACGGCCGTCCTTTAAAGATGAAAGTTATTAACATTTGGAAATGACAGTGACCTAAAGATGGCAGTCAGTTAAGTATGGCGGTGAACTAAATGAACACTCCCGTGGGTTAGTCGGATTTCTAGTGGCCACGCCGTTCCTCCGGTCGAACGTTGATTGGCTGCGAAATTCGTTACCGCAACCAGCAGAATACTCGCAGAGAAAGCGATCTTAACAAGGTTGGACATCCGACTTTCAATACGAGCGTCGAAATGTGTCAAGGCAATAACAGGTAAAGCGACTTATTGCCTATTGCAGAGCACTCTTCAACGTAGTATACTAACGCAAACCCTAACCCGAATCCTAACCCTATGCATTCTAGGAGTTACGGGAGCACATCAGAATATTAGCGGGAGCACGCAGTGTTGGCCTCAAACGCCCCCCGCCCTCCCCCATTGTCCCCACTGCAACGGGTCCTGTGGGGGCGTAGAGGTACATGAAGATAAAAGCGTGGGCGACGATCAAGGCGAGGCAGCAAGCGTAGCCATCCCTGTGCCTCGACCGCCCTCTTCACGGCACGTTACTATTTCACGCTGCTCGCTGTCGACTCGGTTTGTGCTTATTACTATATACAAGCTTCCCCTTCGGCATGTATGCATGTATGGACGTGGCTGGCTTGATATCCCGGGGGTGCCGCAAGCCGCAAAAGGGTGGGGGGCGGAAAACGCTTGAAAACCAAAGAAAAAGAAAAGGCCACAGCGCAAGTAACCCGGCAAGTATCGTAACATGATAACACCGACCAGCCCAGACGAGTTCATAGCTTAGTCTATTTTTTATACCTGGTACTATATATATATTTAAACCTGACTGCACCATGAGCCCCTCAACACGGATGAACCACTCATAAAAACAACAGAAAACATCCCCTGAAAGGAGAAAACCAAGGGAAGCAAATTAATAGGCATTGCTCATATATAGTATTGCAGGGTTTTATAGCTACGCCCGCAGGGACCAAGCGGTGATTCTTATGTTACAAAAACCAAGGCCATAACACAAACACAAGCAAGGAAGGTTAACGTTCAAACGAAGCCATGAGACTCTCTTGGAATACAGTATGAGTTCGCTTGAGAAACTGACCATAGGAGCGCTCCTGGAAGCATGACCCGGGGAAGATGTTCCTCAGATGGCACACGGTGCTGATCGAGACCCTGATCAGGTTCTTCACCAGGGTCAGGGACTGGGACTTCGTCACCTGTTGTCGTCGTGCATGCCAGGGTTCGTATACAAACGGCAAATTAGTCGGAAAAGCACACAGCGAAGTCACAAAACGAAATTGATACGGATGCAATTTCGATCGAGCTGCTTTTGGAGGCAAATGGAAGAAAAGGTTGAATGATGGCCATGCAGCACCGGTCGATATTAGTCAGACATGACAGCGAATGCACAAACGAAACATCGCAGCCGGATGAACTGTCGGCCGATCTGATTTCAAGATCAATGGAATAAGAACTCGAGGGATGGGGACACGGCATAGTCATACGGAACGAGAGGGAAGAAGTCTGCAGCTATGAGCTGCTATGAGCTGCTGGATTTGGTTATGTGCGACCATTGGGTACCCATTTTCAACATATACAACGCTTGTACAGGAGTACAACCCTTAGTAAGCCGGAGCGGAAGCTGTTTGTGTAGTTGTCCTTGACCTGGCGACGCGATGCCGGAGGCTTTGCGAATATAACAACAAACCCTCGGTGGAAACTGTTTCCAATAATTTCATTTTACAGCAGCGCGCTGACTGCTGGGTAGGCGTAAAAGTACTCCTCACAAAGGGACGCAAAATATCCATTGTCAGGTACTGGTGGTGTGTTTACTCTCTCTCGTAGTGAATCGAGATGCAACTATTAATACTGAAAGCCGCGACACGGCAACGGCACGGGCGGAACAACTACAATACATGCAATTGCATAAACAATACATACAACTGGATAAACGATACATGCATTTTCATAAGATGGACCCAACAACAATAGTAGCCGTGGCGCTTTTCACGTGGTGTTTGGCACACGCTTTTCTGCACCTACGCTGCTGCAACTACAGCAGCAGCAGCACCAGTAGATCTCGAAGACATTTCTACACGGTACCCCGAGAAGCTACATACTACGTAGTTTTACGGACTGGCTGCAAAGGTAACAGATACCAGTAGTACCAGGTACAACGACACGTAGAGGAGACAGTCTTATGAGGGGAGAAAAAATCAACCCCGGGTACTACCATGCAACGGGAAGAGGGCGTGTTTGCACTGGTGCTGTCAGTGCCCCACTATACATCAATACAGTACGCGACAGCAGTTAAGAATCCCCTATTTTGGCTAAGGCTCGCGGGCTTGTTGTGGTGTCAACGTTGAGCACAGGCTCTTTAAGGCTATTAGATAGGATTTAGAGTGGCGTCCTTGCTGAGCACAACTACTTAGCTGTAAATTCTTAAATTCTATATAAACCCAGCCTGAAATTCTTAACTGCCACATTATTAACACATGTCGCGTACGGTGCCCTGTTTAGACACACTGATGCCGGGATCCACAAACAAACAAGGTGATCGCAAGAAGCATGGTCCTTATTACAGTCTCGCTCCCTTCCCGCGTCTCTCTGTGCCCTGGGCGGGAAAATTGAAACTTTTGAAAAAACGTGGAAAAACGAAACAAATGCAACAACAAAAATAACTCAAGAATCCTGAAGCGTCTGCGATTCGTTGCGCAGATAGGATCGGTCTGGGCAGATATGTACGTGAACAATAGTCTCCAATCTCCTCCCGACTAAAACGGCACGGCACCTGACCTGTTCTGTGCTCTGGCGCTCCTGCTGGGCCAGTGCCGTCGCGTTTCGGTGAGTGCTCTTGGTCCTGCCCATCTTGAGATATTCCAGGAAGAAACGAGAAATGAGAATCTTGAACCAATCTTCCCAAGACTGCGGCTGCGATCTTGGGTCGTTTTTCGGAGTATTTTTCTGTCCTGTCGTACCAGGTATAATATTGGATGGAATGGAGGTCGCGCGGCATATCGGGAAAGTTAGATTCATTCATAGTTTTGAGCAGCGTCGCATCCATACCTTGTAGAGACCGGCAAGAAAGTGGACTAGGGTGTGCCCCGTGTTGGAGCGGAGGGTTGCTGGTGAGAACCGCACGAAGGGGCCTTCAAGAGCATGATGGCAGGAAGGATTCGAGCAGGCCACGCAGCTGCAGGATGGATCTGCCTCTTGAAGTGAAAAGCTTTGAAAGCTCTTCGAACGAAGACGAAATATTGTTTTCAAACGAAAACGTAAGAAGTAACCTTCAAGGCACTACTACTATTAATACCACTGGTGCTGCTGTAGTGGACAGATCTGCACACAGTTTGCGGGCATTGCACAGCAGCAACGCTACCATATATTGCTGTCATACGTGCGTGTGGTGCTGGTCCGTCGTATCGCATGGCAGGCCTCATGAGATCCGTGCACCGCTATAATATAGTGGTGAAAACCGGATTTGGCGAGATCGTTTTAGAAGGAAAAAAGCTTGATTTCAAACACAACCCGATTACTTACGAAAAAATACCACTCGATTAGTTTAGCTCACAGGTCACCGCTACGATCACCCCCCTCACGGAGGAGCTTGGCGCTCTGACCTTGCGCGCCGAAGTTCGTGGGCTTCGGTAAGCTGAGGGGTCCCAGGTCTTTGCGCTTCTTGAGGGCTCTTTGCACTTCGAGAGCTCCCCTCCACTACCCGTGCTCAAGATCCAAAAAGGAGTTCAGCAAACGGGCGAAGGCGTTACATTTTGTAGTTGTTTTGCTTTTCGTCCCCTTGTCTAAACCCGCCGCATTTTCACGGCTCTTGGCTCTGCGAACGCACAGCTTTTGCCGGGGAGGAGGCGACTGCTGCTGCTGTGCGCACGAGCGGCTTCTATGAGTGATCCGGTGAGAACTATGATAGCAGGTACCTGTTGCTGCTATATCGTCGTTGAGAAGTGCAAGTGGGTGCACCGGTGTTCATGCTTGATTCAAAAATTTAAAACGTTCCCTGCTGACGAGACACCACCACCGGTTGCCATCATCATGGCCGATAGCACGCACCTGGGATGGGTACTCGAGCCGATTTCCTCCAACACGAGAGGGGTACACGCAACGAAAATGTTGGCTCTGGGAGGAGCATGTGAAGGGCTTTCCGTAGACGCATCATTCGGCGTTGCGTTCTCTCCCTTGTCGAGATAATCAATTTTGAAAATCGTCGTGGGCGTGTGTACATATCGACCCATAGCATACGTACGTATGCATACACGTACAGCAGCACCTATGGAAGCACGGCTCCTCGTACGGCCCCGAATCTCAAGTCGCACCATCTTATCAATAGATAGATCAATAGATAGATCAATAGATCAATAGATCAATAGACACGACCGACAAGCCAGCCCACACATCTATTCATGTCTACAAACAATACTTTACCATTACATCTCCAAATCTCCTTACTACTTGCAATGTATAGCTATCTCTGTCTCTTAGTTTTTTACCACAGAGCTTGTCTCTCTCCGCGAAAGTGAATGGGGTGCGGGGGGTGAATCCCCTCCTCCTTGAAGCACCCATGTCGCCACTTTCGACCCACGCGTTTTCCCGACGTTCCTCCTGTGCAAGGCGTGTAAACAAACATACCATGGTGTACCAGTAGGACACAGCAGTGTAGAGCACATAAAACATTGCGTGTCCGGCGTGTGGTTCCAGTATTGCCAGAATTTTTTTTGGATAAAACGCCATACCAGGTACCAGGTATATCCGATTCCTGACTCTAACCCTAACCCCAACCCCAACCTGAACCCTTGGCCGACTTCCTTCTAAAATGCAGCAAGATGGTATCCTGCAACCCCTGGATGCCATCGAGCCTCCGGTGCGGCTAAGCCCACGGGACCGACTAGAACTCGGATTGACGCACGGTAGCGTCAAAGGGCTCCACTCTGCCGCCATCGCTAGCCTATCCGACGGCGACGAAGCTTTGGGCATTCGATGCCTCCTAGCTCTGGCAGAGCTCTGCCTTGAGGTGGAGTGCTCCGAGCACCTTGGAGTGATCGGAGGTCACCAGTCTATTCTTCGGCTCATGACCGATGGGCAGCTCCCAGGTGGAGCTCGTTGTCGCAAGGGCGACATGGCAGCGGCACCAGCAGAGGCTGCTGCAGCTGCCAAGCAGGAGGCCTCCGATAGGGACGCCAGCGACATAGAAGTTACTTGTGACAGTGGTGTACCAGTAGATGATGATAGCGAGGAAGAGGAAGACGAGGTGCAGTGCGCGGCGGCATTGGCTGCCGCCCGCATCATCGCCTCCGGCTGCGTATTCCCGATGCGTGCCTCCTTCAACGGCGAGAGCTCAGCCTTGGGACGATTCCCCCTGCGTTACGATTTTGTCGTCGCTAGTAACGCCGGAGGGGATGTAGAAACCCCTCCCTTGTGCTCTGCGGTTGACGCCGCGCAAAGCCGCAGCTATGGGGTACATGCCAGCCAAGGGCAGGGAACTATCCCTTTAGATTCTCCTATTCGGGGTGAGGGTGGGGGTGGGAGTGATAAGCATATGGAAGATATATCAATTTTGGTACGGCCAGTGAAAGAGAGGCAGCACAGCCAGTTCGATGTTGGGTTTCAGATGTGGCCGGCTGCGGTGATCCTCTCGAGGTACCTTTGCCGGTACCCGGGGGTGGTCCGCGGCCGCCGCGTCCTAGAGGTAGGCGCAGGCCTTGGCTTGTGCGGGCTCGTGGCGGCACATTTCGCGACCGCCGTGACCCTCAGCGATTTTAACCCCGTCGTGTTGAGAGCGCTAGAAGGAAATGTCGCTCTCAACTCGAGGTGTACTATTACTAGTACTAGTAGTGGAAATTCTGACGTGTGTGAGAGAGGAGTTAACTCAGGGTGTACCGTCAGTGACAATGCTGGCATGAACGAGAGTCGAGCTGACTCAGGGTGCACCCGTAGTGATAGTGCTGTCAATGAGAGAGGAGTGGGATGTGGGGAAGCGGAGGTATGCATTGGTGATATGCCGGCTAGAGGGGCGGCCATTGCTGAACGGGGGGGGGTAATTGTTCGACATCTAGACTGGGACACGCTACCTGTACAGACGCCCGAGGTGGGCCCTTTGGGCTCCTCGAGTCCGGGCGGCCGAGACCTCGACCAGGCGACGAAATCGTGGCCACCGGGTTATGGAGCCGACAGCAGTGGCGTTAGCATCGCTGGCAATGACATTGGCAGTGGGGGGGGGGGAGAGGGGGAAGACACGGAGAGCATCGAGCACGGAGATCGGTTCGACGTTATCATCGCCTCGGATCACATATGTCAGGTGCGAACTGGTACATCAAAACGTCAAGCCCAATTAAGATATACCTGCTACACGATATGTTTAGCGTTAAGTATCGCCTCGGATGATATACATGAGGTGCGAGCTGGTATATGACACATCAAGCCCAGTTCACTCCTTCGGGGCTTGGTTATATCTTGGCTATAGTATCGGGAAAATATGTAAAATAAAAGTGGCATACATATATTACAGCATCGACCGCACTAAGCGATGCGATAGTATGCGATCGTATGCAATACTGCTGCTGAGGTAGGGGGTGTGTCTGGACGGCAACCGTACGGAGCTGTACGACACGCGGGCAGAATGACGGCACTTGTTTAACGTTGTTCCTATTAATGGGCAGTGAATAACGCTTCTTTTCTCGCTTGTCGGGTTGCCATACTTTGGTCCCATCAGAGTTGAGACAGCAGGTACACGATAGACACCTGACACCCCTCCCTTTCCCCCTCCACTGCTGCTTATTTAATGTATTGGCCGTGCTCTGCTTTTACAGAAATGTGCGGGGGGGGGGGGGGGGGGGGGGGGGGGGGGGGGGGGGGGGGGGGGGGGGGGGGGG
>JBBMKB010077977.1:0-12925 GCA_037833945.1 Alaria marginata
CTGTCTGTCTGTCTGTCTGTCTGTCTGTCTGTTTGTCTGTCTGTCTGTCTGTCTGTCTGTCTGTCTATCTGTCTGTCCCTTCTATTTTTCTATTTTTGGGATTTGTGTGCCAATGATCGATGTATTAGTTCGTTACAGATGCGTATCCCTTCTATTTTTGGGATTTGTGTGCCGATGATCGATATACCAGGTATATTCGCTGGCTATATATACGACCCTTATGTTTTTGGGGCTTGTGTGCCGTTGATCGATGTGTTATTTCGGTACAGATACTATACCAGAACCCTAACATACCATACCGTATCATACAAAACAATACCGTACCACATACTATACCAGACCATATCATACTAACCCTACCATATACCAGGTACCTGGAACACGCCCACACTATACCATAATATACATAACACCACATATCATACTGGACCATACCATACTATACCACACCATCTCATTTCCCGCCCGGGGTTGTTCTCACGCTAATGTGAAGATACAAATCCCAAGACTAGTTTCAAGACAAAACTTTCCCCATTAACTTCAAGATAAAAAACGGAAAAAAGAAAAAAAAATGGATTTCCGAAACTCGATGCAGAATCGAAAAGCAGTCAAAATTGAGCTAGCCACCACCACCACCACTACCTCAGGATACTGACAGGACGTCCCATGGGATATTCTATGGGATGTCCCATGGGACCTCCTACGGAATGTCCCATGTTTTATCCCATGGCATGAATGAACCCTGGGACACCCCACAGCCGCCCTATACGACGTCCCATGTCACGAGCCATGGCCTTCCTCGTACCACGTCTCGTGGGACGGCCGTTCCACGGGATGTCCCATGGGAGGTTGCCGTAGGAATACGTCCCATGGGACATCGCATGGGACAACCCATGGCTTAAATTCTCATGGGATGGCTCATGGGTTCACCCATCGGATATCCTATGGGATTTATCATAGCGCGTTCCATGGACTGTGCCATAGGCCGTCTCACGGGATGCCAAACATCCCATGGATTATCTCATCGTTTGTCCCATGGTTTGAC
The DNA here is from genome assembly GCA_037833945.1 of Alaria marginata. NCBI lineage: Eukaryota > Phaeophyceae > Laminariales > Alariaceae > Alaria > Alaria marginata. The sequence continues at coordinate 1,046 of JBBMKB010077977.1, forward strand.
CCATGGGCTGTGCCATGGGCTTTCGAACTTGCCATGGTCAGGCTCATGGGATGCCCCATGGACTTCTAAACGTCCCGTAGACAGTCCAACGGGCTGCTCCATGGGATATGCACGTGCCATGGGATGTCCCATGGGCTGCGCCATGGCATGTTCCATGGACTGCGCCATGGGATACCAAACGTCCGATGGGCGGTCCCATGGGACGTACACGTGCCATGGGCTGTATTATGACATACCCCATGGGCAGACCCATAGGATGTACACATACCATGGGCTGTCCCATAGACTTCCAAACTTCCCGTAGGCAGTCCCAGGGGCAATACAATGGGCTGTGCCATCGGATATGCGTTCCATGGGTTGTTCCATGGGACTATAGGTAGTTCCATAGGCTGGCCCACGGGATGCTAAACGTCCCACAGGCAGCCCCAGGGACAATCCTATGGACTGCTCCATGGGGTGTGCACGTGCTATGGGCTGTTCCATGGGCTATACCATGGGTGGTGCCATGGGCTTCCAACTGTCCCATGGGACGCCCCATAAGCTGTGCCATGGGGACCCAGACGTGCCGTAGGCAGTCTCGGGGGCAGTACCATGGGCTGCCCTGCGGTATGATGTACCACAGGACGGCTCGTGGGCTGCATCATGGGCTTCCGAACGTTAGATAGACAGTCCGATGGGCAATCCCATGGGATATACGTGTTCTACGACTAGTACCATGGACAGTCCCATGGGATCGCCCATGACATGTAAACCATCCCATGGACTATGCCATGGGACGCCAGGAGTCCCACGGTCAGTCCCGCAGCCTGCACCATGAGCTGCCAAACGTCCCGTGGGCAGTCTCATGGGTGGTATCATGGGCAGTTCCATGGGCTGTGCCGTGGGCTTCTAAACGTCAAGTACGCAGTCTCATGGGCTGTCCCACGAGATATACACGTCTCACGAGACGCCCAATAGGCTGCGCCATGAGATTCAAAACGTCTCACGGGCAGTTCCAGGCACCAGACCTACTGAACTCACTAGCACTATTAATAGTGTGCCTCGCCGAGGGAAGCGCGGGACGCTCTCAGTGCTTGGTACGGTCCCCAGACAGCTGGGTCCAAGCCGAACCTTTCCCGACGCCTAAACATCTGTAGGACAGCGCAGGGGAGCAATTTGCTCCAGGGGATGGGTAGGATAGAGGATCTTGCCACAGAGATCCGCTCAGTCAGCTGGTATGGCACTCGGTGAGCACATGCTGTATACCACCTTCATCGAGACTCTGCCCCTCGAGTACGAAGTGGAGGCAAGGAACCTGGCGTCCCGCGACATAATCGGCTGCGATGACATCACCAAGGCTGTGCGAGAGCGGCACCACCACCGACTTTCTGTCAACAGGAAGAAGGACTTGGATGCTGGCCAGGTGAAGGGGTCGAACCGGGGTCATGCAATGTACGCCGGCGATGATGCCGGCTGCGGCCGCGGGAAAGGCAGATCCCGCGGTAAAGATAGAGGCGGGCGTGGAGGAAAACATAGACGAGATGGTAACGGCACCAACGAGGACGGCGGTGGCTCTGCCGGCGGTATAAGCACCACCGAGGACGGTAGTGGTTCGGCCGCGGCTTCCGGTGGTGATGGCAGCAGAGCCAAAGCCGCCGAATGGAATGGCCCCGCGGGAGGGTGTTTCACGTGTGGAAAGAAGGGCGATCGGGTCCCCGATTGTATGGTGAAGCTGTGCAGCCGCTATCACGGGTGGGAACACACTGCTGCTCTCTGGCCCACAGGAAATGAAGAGGCTGTGTTGGCGGTGACGAGCCAGGTTGGAGCGAGGCTCGACGTTGTCTCCGGCGACAGTGATTATGATGCACTTCAGGTTTCAGCCTTCAAGGTTGAAGACACATACAAGTGCGATGATGCGGCAAGCATAATGGGAGATGGGGAGTCGGCCTGGCAGGTAGGCGACGAGGTTTGCGAATTGGACGGTGGAGTGTCTACTCACATTACGCGTTCAGCTGATTAGATGGAAACATACAGATAATGTAATTTGAAACTGAAGATGGCCGACGGCCCAACTCGCGCGATCGAAGTATACGGCGATATCAGCTTTGTCGTTCGGTCCGGAAACGATTTGGTGGACGTGCTGCTGACAGACGTTACGCACGTGCCCGATCTTCGTTACCACCTATTTTTGCTCCCCACGCTCATCAAGAACGAACACGTTTTCGATGGGTGCCGCACGGGGGTTATCGTTAGACTCACGTCAGAGCGCTCGATCGCATTCCCGTTGAGTGGGACCCTGTTCAGTCTATGCGGCTACAGGGTCGACAGCAGTAGTGGGAAGCATGCCTATGCTGTATTCGCCCCGGGGCAACCGCCCAAGAAGTCTGCGATTGTCATCAACGACTTCCACTGCGCTGCTGGACACTCTCGCGAGGGTCTACTCCGAAAGTCCTGGGAGCAGCAAGGGATCGTTCTCGAAAGAAAACTGCTGGGGTTCAAGGGGGGCTCTATGGCTAAGGGCTTACGCAAAGACGAATGGCTCCTTGTCTACCGAAGAGGGGGGGTCCGTCGCGGGCGACGAGAGCAAGTCCGGTCAAGGTGGTGGGGGGGTGGTGGATGAGCTGAACGACGCTCTGGCTCATCTAGACAACCTCGACGTGAAGTGGGGTTTTGATGTAGACGCGTTCTGGCAGGAATGCTCATAATGGGCGTCTGTTGCCGGCGGGGCCGGTGACGGGACGGCCGGGACCATAGGTTCGTGGGGCGTGGTGGATGACCCCTTGGTCCCAGCAGAGAGGCCCGATAGCGACTCCAGCGCAGCATCGACTACCAACACCGACCAAGGAGCGGTGAGGGATAACCCCGGTTCCCGTCGGGGAGGGCGGCGCACGAGCTTAGCGACTACTGAGGACGGACCCCCGCGACGATACGGGGCCGGACCCGGGGTCAGAGCCAACGCCTAGCGACTGCACAACCTACTGGAAGCTAGTACAAACATCCTAGATCTGAGGTCCGGGCTGCTTTGCTTGTGGCGACCTACGAATCGATGATAAATACCAGGAGTCTCTTGGAGAGGACACCCTGGACCGCGGAGGACGAAATGGCATTGATAGATGAAGGACCCGAGGTGAGCAGAAGGGATTCGAATATATGCATGCCGATTAGTTTTCCTGCTGACGTAGAATCGCTCCCGCAGTCCGTAGTTGGCGTAGATCGATCGATGTACCGAATGGCGTGGCACGAGGCCATTGACCTAGAACTTGACGGCTACAAAACGACCGGAACGTACGAAGCCGCGACACCGCCAAAGAGGCGGGAACTTGTAGGAGCAAGGTCGGTGTTATCCCACATGAAAATAAAGACGTCTTGATGGCGAATCTGAAGGCTATACTTGTGGCCCAAGGGTTTCGCCAGGTGCAGGACGTTGATTGCGTTCGCACCGACTCCCTCTTCAGGAGCGTCAGTTAACTTTTTTGGCGGCTGTTGCAAATGAGAAGGGATTAAACATGTTTCATTTGGACGTCGCGCAAGATTTTGTTCGCGCCAAACTTGGCATATGCATGAAACTACCCGATGGGTGTGGTGACATGTCAGGAAATACTGTTTGCCTCAACAGATAACTGTATGGTTTGAAACAGAGCGGACGGCAGTGGGCCGAACTACCGGTAGAAACAGTAGCCGAGTACGGCATGGAGCAGTTTAGGACTGATCCGTGTGTTTTACGCATGATCGTGGACGGTAAGGTAGAGCTAATCATGGTCGTTCATGTAGATGGCATCGTGATTGCAGGCTCGGACGAGACGTGCAAATATTTGATGCCGCGTTAGTTGCAAAATTCCTCACGAATAACCTCGGGAGATTTAACTTGGTACACGGGTTGCGCTTTCGAGCGCGAATGGGAACTGGGGAGGCTGGAAATTACGCAGAAGGCGTTCAGTAATAGCATGCTGAATCGTTTTTGGCGTTACCTCATCGTCTATCATCCCCGCGACCCCCGGTGTAGAACTAGGCCCGAAAAAGGAGGGCGAGTCGAGAGGAAACTGGTATAGAGAGGCTGTAGGCAGTTTGATGTGGTTGTCGACCATGACTGGGCCAGATATTATGAAAGCTGTGTGCGTGCTGTGGCGCGCCACTCTCACAACCCCACTAAAAGGCACTGGAAGGAGGCTATGAAGGTTGTGGCATACCTTCACGGAACCAGGGAGTTAGGACTGACGTTTGTGCGGGGCTCGGGATTAGATTTGACTGCAAACAGTGATGCCGACTACGTCGACGAGTCTAACGACAGGCATTCGGTATCGGGGAAGGTAGTTACCCTGGGGGGTGCGGTGGTCAGTTGGGCAAGTAGCACCCAGAGGTGAGTGGCAACCTCTACAACAGAGGCAGAGTACGTCGCCCTAGGTAAAGGCCTTGTTCACGGAGGCAGTGTTATCGTTTCTCTATCACAACTAATCGAATCATGCGTCCGGGTTTTCGAAGACAATCAGGGGGCCATAACGTTGGTAGAGAACCCTCTGAGCTCTTCTCGGGGCAAGCACATTCGCGTGCGCTTCCATTTTGTTGGAGAACCGTTCGAAGAGATCGCTATTTAGTTAGTAGCTTCGGATGAGCAGCACGAAGATATTCTGACGAAATTCTTTGCCGCGACCCGTTTTAAATATCACGTAGATTATTGTTGAATCTGATGTTGGGGGGGATGAGTAAGGGTTATTATGAGTATTAATCGATTAATACCATGTTTGAAAATTGGGAGGAAAACATTGTCGAGTCACTACGCAAGGATACTTTGAGGGGCATGGGTTAGTAGGGCGCCACTTGACAGAATGGTTTCTGGTCATCGTTTGGAATGCGGCCGTTGTTTTGATTGCAATGGTGTGGAGTATAAGTTTTGATTGCAATGGTGTGGAGTATAATGTGTTATACAGTGTTTGTTTGCCCGATGTCCGGGTTCCCTTCTGAGGGACTGTTATTGTTTGCTTTTCTTGGCTTGATGCTCCTATGGTCTCGTCATTTGCTGTGAAGAGCCAGGGAGGGTATTCGTGTGGTCTGAACAGCAAATGGCGGTTTCACATTGTAGAGGGTTTTTGCATAAACCTCAGAGGTGCTCTTATGCACACCACTTTTTTTGTGTTTTGGGACGAGGGGCACTCTACGAGCTCCACGAGCTCTTGCTTTATGCTCCCTCCCCCTTGCTCTGCGCTTTAATATGACGAATACACGTAATACCACCTGACCGCGGAGTGGTCAGGCCACCGCTGTCCCATGGAATGCACACGTGTGCTATGGGCTGTTTTACGGTATAACCCATAAGTAGCCCATGGGATATACCCGTACAATGGGCTGTCCCACAGGCGATACGATGGGCTGTGCCACCGGCTATGTCATGGGCTCCCAAACGTTCCGTAGGCAATCCCAGGAGTAGTAGTCCAATGGGCAGTCCTATGGCATGTGCACATACCATGGGATATACCATGGGTTGCGCCAAGGGCTTCCAACCGTCCCATGGGACGCCCCATGTGCTGTACAATGGGCTTCCAAACGTCCCGTGAGCAGTCCCATCGGCAGTTAGGGTTAGGGCTAGGATTAGGCTCAGTTATACTTCGCATGGCACACGCCGTGGGGACCTATCTCGTGTCGTTCATGGTTGCCATTTCTATCACGATTCACGATTTCTATCATGATTCAAGCAGGGGTGGGGGTACCTGACATGCTGCCGAGTAACAATGATGTATCTTCTCAGGTTAATCACATGACAGGCTCCATACTTCACCCCAAAAACGAAGTAGATACATAATTTTGTATCCTCGCGTATGTTTCTTCACACGGCCTGCATAGATAGGCGGTTCCTTCAAATAACCCTCTCGGATCGCGCACACACAGCAGCAAGCGCACGCAACTTTACGCCAACTCGTGGGCTAAGGCAATAAGGCTACTAAGGTAAAAGGCTACCCCCCTTTCATCGAGTTTGCTCTCCGTACCTCTCACTCAAGACCGGACCTTTCAGCATTCTGTTTGCGTAGGTAGGTGTATCAAAACATTCCATGGACGTGCACATCGCTTAACCGAAAAGCTCAGAGGAATAAGGTCGCCACTCTCGCAAGTGGCCCTGATTGATCCCGCTGAAACAAAAGGTCCTACACGCGACCCCCCTCTGATACCGCATCTTTGTGTTTTGAGACTTGTTTCGTCGCAATCCATCATCTCGAATTGGCCGAGGTCGCCGTACTGTACCACTGTACGAGTACCTGTCTGTGATTCTTTGATTTGGAAGCGGGGGCTCTGATGATACGGATTTTTTTGGATTTTTAAAAATTGTGTTTTCTTTTTCTTTTCATTTTTTCGACTGTCTGCTCTCTCTCTCACCAAGGAGCGGCAACTGCGGGAACAAGTCCGCCGATAGATGCCACCAGGCATGCGAGTATCCTGTGACCGCAGCTGGGAGCATTGGCGCCAGGCGTGGGTCTCCAGGGCAGCGGCCAAAAGCTTATCCCTCGCCACACTTCGCTAGACACAGCAGAGCACGAAGTTGAGGTGGCCTATTAAATAGATACCCCCCTCAATCCTGGCGGGGAGTGGCGTGGGGGCCGGCGGGGTTTCCAGAATGAAACAATCGTTTTTTCAATCTGGAGCACGCGCGATCACCAAGAGCGTAGAAAATCAGAGGGCTCCCACAGCTTGCACTACTGTACCTGGTGTACTTCGTATACAACGCAGGCAACTGTCCTGCGGGCTACAGGCATGCATCCTAGAGTAATAGCGGAGGCCTCTTCGCTCCTCCTTGGGATGGCTGCAACTCGCTCCATGGGTGCTGATGGGTAAGCAGTGTGTCGTGTGCCGCGTGAGGTGTGCAGCGTATCTTACATGTAGGACCACCCGACAGAGAGCTGCTGCTGCTGATGCAAGGGAAACCAGCTACATACAGTAAACTGTTGTTGTATATATCTACGGGTGTTGTACCGGATACACAGCGGTAGTGCACACGATGAGTAATCTGTGCCACTACACCGAGGCAGGTGTTCTACGATAGAGGTAGCACTTTCTGGCGTTAATTTTTCTGGATGACGGGCTCCTTAACCCAAAATCGTCGGAATGTCGTTCAATTTTTGCCATATACCTGGTACATTTTTTGTATAGATGGGCCACGGGTTTGTTGATCGGATTGCACTTTCAGGTTGCTCAAAATATGTTTTTCGGTGAGGGTGTACAGTAATCTAGTAATACTCAAGTGAGGAGCTTCAGAAAAACAATGGTGAACCTCTATCATATCGTAGAATGTGTCGAGGAGTAGACTTCTTCGCTATGTACGGTTCTTGCACAGAGATTCGTACCACGCGCTATGGGAGGACTAACTACTATTACGGGGGACCATAGTAAATAAGACCTACGGTATACACAAAAACCTATATATTTACCTGTTTTTACTAACAGTATTTGGTCATATATTTACTATGGTCCCCCGTAGTAGTAGAAGAGTGGGAGTAATAAGGATTTTTCAGTCCGAGTGAAATCTCCACCATATAACTGCATTAGGCAAGGCGGGCCGCCGGCACTCCCACATACCAGGTACCTGGTATTACTTTTGCAGCCTTCGTCGCACGTATTTTTGGGCGAAGCACAAGCAGTGTCCCCCTGCCACTGTTATGTTTGGTCGAACCCTTGACAGGTATAGGCCGAGACCAATGACTTCACACTTCTCGAGGAAGTTTTTTTGTTTGTTACGATCTTGGATGCGCTTTTCGTTTAATTGTTCGAATTTCTTTCGGGATAATTGTTTTTTATACCTGGTATACGTTATTTGAAATCCGGGTATCACACCAGTCACCAAAACATTGCTAACGGCTGTCAGAACACATGACGCACTACTGTCACGCGCAAAAACAATGTGAGAGTGGTATAGGCACTGGATGCTGAGGATGAACTGCTAACCCATGCACGAGGGGATCTTCCACACCACGTAGTGGTTGGCACTGGGTGACTGGGTGTATGCACTGCTAACCCATGCACTTGAGGATCTAGGGTGCGCTTTTCGTTTCATTGCTTGAACTTTTTTCGGGATTCCATTTGGTGACGTTATTTGAAATTCGGGTATCACATCATCAAAACATTGCTAACAACAGCTGTCAGAACACATTCATTGACACGCGCGAATACAATCTGAGAGTGGTTGGGTGGTTGGGACTGGGTGCTGAGGATGAACTGCTAACCCATGCACGAGGGGATCTTCCTCACCAGGTAGTGGTCGGCACTGGGTGTATGCACTGCTAACCCATGCACTTGAGGATCTCGGGTGCGCTTTTCGTTTCATTGTGTAAACTTTTTTCGGGATTCGTTTTTGTGACGTTACTTAAAATTCGAGTATCACATCACCAAAACATTGCCAACGGCTGTCAGAACACATTGTATTCATTGTCACGCGAGAACGCAATCTGAGAGTGGTTGGGTGGCTGGGACTGGGTGCTGAAGATGCACTGCTAACCCATGCACGAGAGGATCTTCCTCACCAGGTTGAGGTTGGCACTGGGTGCATGCACTGCTAACCCATGCACTTGAAGATCTTGGATGCGCTTTTCGTTTCAATAATTGTTTATTTTTGTGGATAAAGTTTTGTTATAATACCACGTATACGTTATTTGATATTCGGGTATCATATCACCAAAACATTGCTAACGGCTGGCAAAAGACATGTATTGTCCCGCGCGATGCGGATGGAATCTCTGTAGAAAAGAAGGAAAGGCGGCGAGACCATGTGACCTTTGTATTCTTGCGAAAAGGTGTTGAGACCCTCTCCGACGACGACAACAACAGTGCAAAACCCACCGAGGCCGACGATACCTCACCCCTGGCTGCGAAGAGGCCCGAGACCATTCCTAGCGCGACTGTGCACAGTGGGATGCCCTGTCGGGGTTGTGGTGACGATTGTTGCTGTGTGATGCTGTGATTTGTGTTATGTTTGGGGCAAGATAATGTCGGGGTGTGTAAATTCCACCGCAACTACTGCTGATACAGAGTGCTTCCGATTCTCCTTCGTCGGCCAAGACCTTCAGGAGTTCGGCCGGTAGGCCATCGGGCCCGACCGCCTTGCGGTTCGCCATCGCACGTATCGCTTATTTTACTTCGTACCTAGACGGGACATCGTCCAGTGATCTGAACGGGGGCCACGTCTTGAGATCACCCACAATGGTCGGGTCAAGGGTAGGCGGTTTTGTGTTAAGCAGTTTATAAAACCACCTCACCCAACGCTCCCGTATGAGGGCATTGTCCCTCAGCAATCGACCTTCTTCGTCCTTGTGTACTACGAGTTAACAGTCCTCTTCCCTTCCACATCCATCCCCTTGAGATGCTTGTAGAAGCCAAACTGATCGCCTTCTCGAACACGCCCTTCTAGTTGGCTGACGTACTCTTCGAAGAACCTCTGTACAGAGTCCGCCCTCGTGCGTTTAAGCTGCTTGCCAACCACCTTCAAAGCTCGCCTTAGACAACGATCATTTGGAGCAGAACGAAGCCATTTCCTCGCGTCTTCCCTAGCCTGCCATCGTGTATCCAACTTCGCTTTCGTCTCCTCGGTCGCACACCAACCCCTCGGTACTTGCTTGCGCCGAATAGGGGGCGCTATATCCGCCGCTGTCGACAGTAGGGTCTCGGTTAGCAATGTGGTCATGTCATCAACGCTACCTGTAGTACTAGATAGCGAGGAGATACTCTTGGAGGTTATCGATTTATTGAGGTCCGCTCGGAGATCCGGGTCCGCCATAGTATTACACAGCATTAACGCGAACAACAGCCACTGTCCTGCTGTTGCGGAGCGCACACGGCCTACTGCAAGTACGAGGGGTACCCAGTACCAGGCACTCTTCACTCATTTACCATTCTACAGTAAATATGATGCGTTGGAGATGGCGTAATGATGTGGGTGTGTATGATACATTGTCGTATTTTAGGGCGGGGGCCCGTTGGGGTTCCCATGGGCACCCTTAGGTTCCCATGGGCTTTCATAAGAACCCGCGAAATCCCGGGCGGGAGCCCACGACATCCCAAGCGAGTTATCATGAGAGCCCGTGACATCCCGGGGGCTCCCACGAGCACCCGCGCGTCCCCGTAAAATCCCATGGGTTCCCGGCAGAACCCCATGGGTTCTCGGCAGAATCCCATGGGTGTTCCCGCGGAATTCCCATTTGACGTACCGTAAGTCCCATGAGGCTTTCCGCGAAAAATCCCACCCGAGTTCTTTTAAACGCCCGTTAGCGCCCGTTAGCCCCTATACTGGTTCGCGCGAGCACCCGCAGATCTCCACCCTTTTCCAAACCAGTGTTCACGACTGCTAACGGGTGAACATTGTGTTAACGAGTGTTTTCAAGTGTTATGCAAGTGCCCACACGATCTCCGGAGCGCTTCGTGAGCGTCCGTGATAGTTCGCGAGTGCCCGCAAGCGCTTGTGAGCGCCCGCGAGTGCCCGTGAGATATCGTGAGAGCAGCCGCTAAGAAGCACCCGCGAGCGCCCGTCACCTGCGGGCGCCCCTAAACGCACTCGCGAGCACCGAGGTACCGCACTCGCGCTAACGGTTTTGGAATCAAACGACTCTTTCCCCCTCGATTTAAATTCAGTGTTTCTATCCCTTTCGCATTTCCCGCAAATCAGCACGACGGATCATACACGCATTATATTATACCAGCAATTACACTTAACAGTTTGTAAGAAGAAGGAAATCAACAAGACGAGTCGTTCCCCGGCCAATACCAACGCGAATATAGTTCCATTCAACAGTAGTGACGTCTACAATTGCACATCTATATCCTCCATCCGTTCCTCTCACCCCCCCCCCCACCGTCTCTCAACTATCTTCTCTGCTCTAGTATGCCTCTTAGACTCCTCCTCAACCCGCCCCCGCCTCCCTAGTGGTTAAGTGGTTAGTGGCTACCGTGGGTAATTGTTAGTGTCGTCATTAGTCGTTTAATTTACTACTGCAGTCCAAATGAGTCTCCTCGGGAAAGGTCGCGATGTTTTCCATGGGATGTGGCGGGAATTCCCGTGGTATCCGCGATATTCCACGTCGGCCCAGCGGGGGTCCGGCGTAGTTACGCGAAATGTCGTGGGACCTCGCATCGGATATCTTGGAATGCCGCGACATGTCACGGGCGCCAATGTGAGAGCCCGCGAGATACTATGGGCGCCCATGGGCACCCATCATGGGACTTCCCGCGGGATCCCGCCCGAAAACCAAACCAGGTAAAACATTGCCAGACGCGCAGGTGCAATGCTCGCGCGCGTCAACTATGTATACACTTGCGAGGAGTCATCTCACGACAGGGGTTGCATCTTTTAGGCCAAACGTTTCTGACTGGTTGAGGTCCTCAAGTGAGGAACTACCGGTTTGTATGAATATTTACGAGTATATTTGCTTTAGGACTAGCGCATATAAATGATGGTCAGGTTGTGCGAACGAATGTCTTCGAAGTAATGTTTCGGCTCCTCATGTTAGGAGCTCAGAAACTCCTGCTGCACCCCTACCGTGGGATGACTCCGAGGTGAGGCGATGGTATTCGGCCATCATAGATCGCTGGCCCCTCTCTCGAGAGGGCAGTAGTATAAGTAGTAGTGAACGTTATCAAATGCCGCATGATTGTCATGAGGTGTTTTTTCAATGAGGCTGTTTTTTACTTTACATGATGGAAAAGCCTCTTCATGGCGGGGTGCGTACAGGCTTCCATGATGTAATTTATCCGTCTGTCTGTCTGTCGCGAGGCTGTTTTTTACTTTACCTGATGGAAAAGCCTCTTCATGGCGGGGTGCGTACAGGATTCCATGATGTAATTTATCCGTCTGTCCGTCTGTCTGTCTGTCTGTCTGTCTGTGTCTGTCTGTCTGTCTGTCTGTCTGTCTGTCTGTCTGTCTGTCTGTCTGTC
>JBBMKB010077988.1:0-12922 GCA_037833945.1 Alaria marginata
TGACCACCCCCCCCCCCCCAAACAAGACCTTTTTTTTAAATTAGTTAATTAGTAATCATTACCCCCCCTATCAAGACGGAGCATATATTGCACTGCAAACGCCCAAAGAGTGTATTCGACTGAATTGATAGGCTCAACAGTGAAAGAGGACACCGGCTGCAACGGCATTTCACTCAAAAATCGTAAAACATGCATTCGATTGAGGTGACAGGCTCAACAGCGAAACACTCTAACGACTGCAACGACTTTTCACTCCACACTCTTTACGTTAGGAAATAACCAGAGCCATATTTCCAGGTAGCACTATTATTAATAATAGTATTTATCGGCGACGAAATTGACATTTTTATCATACTCAACTTCCGTTGAGGGGGAGTGTTGAGAAATAGGCAACATATAATCGATATTTAGTAGGGCCTGCGGTATAGCAGCCTATATATTCTACTGGTTGCCATTGCTCGGTGGCACGGAGTATTACTGAAGTAGAGGCACAACAGTCAGCACCAATAGGGCCCAGTTTCCGGATCAGTGGTTACTGTTCAGTATCACGTAAGTACACGCAAGTTGGGAGAATAATTTTGGTCGGTCGGCAGGGCATTGAAATAGCGCGGAGTACCTAAGCTTCCACCAGCACACATCAATGTACATTGCTGTAGGTCTGACAGTACAATCACCAGTAGGGTACATCTAGCCGTAGAGCGTGCACCGCGCCGAGTTGTTTGAGGTCGGATGTCCCCACGCCACGCTCTCTTTATCTTTGGTGTATTCCAGTCTGACCGAAACGCGGTACTGATGCGTGCTGCGATAGAGGTAGCGTTTTTTGGTCGAAACGTTTTTTTCTGGATAACGGGGCTCCTTAACCCAAAATCGCCGGAATTTCGTTCTTGCTTTTGAATAATTTTCGTTGAATACCAAGAGCAAATAATTGTTCATCGGGTACAACTTTCAGTTTTCCCCAAATCATTTTTTGGAAGGGCTCCCCAAGTAACAAACCTCAGGAAAAACAAATGGTGCGCTTCTATCGTAGAATGCATCCACTTTCGACGTCAACGGCCTTCTTCTGTATGCACGCACCAGTTAGGGATTTTAACCTTTTCTTGCGCAAGCCGGTACTACCACCTGCTAAGGGTGTACCGACACGATAGACACGATACACCAATAGCGTTACAGCAGCAGCACGACATGCCCAACAATACCGAGGCGTCCTAGATTGTACCAGGTACGTATTTTCAAGTCCCTCAAACGGCCTACGAAAGTATGCACTACTCTTCAGAGAGAAATAACCGAAACAACGATACCCACGCACATGGTCCTTCGTAGCCGTCAAGGCAGTAGCTAGATGTCCCCGTCACCCCTCCAAGACAAGCGTCGGCATGGTAGCACGCGAGGACCTCTGTGCTGGAGTCGGTGGCTCGCCAATACCCCCTGTCGATCGAAAGGGCCTGCAGGGTGACGTTGCCACCTCTACTTGTGGCGTGGTCCATCACTTCCGTGCATGTTGGAGCCAGATCTCCTTCCACGAAGACGCACCCGTCGCACGTGGTCTCGCAACCATGACAGACGGCCTGGAATGGATCACCCGACTGCCACAGAACAATAAAATAAATACGTTCCGGGGCATTGGGATTGAGCATGAAACACGATACCACGGTAAGGTGCAATTATGAGGGCTTTACGGCAATGAGCTGCCTCGGAGTGGACACACGGCAGAGCTGTGCTAGCGGTTCGAGCTATTCCGTTTTTCCTGCACGAAATTTGTATGGAAGCAACGTATGCCTGATCGGACGATAGCACAACCGGAGCAGTACGTAGACACATCAACTTTGCTCCCCGTGTTTTCAACGCCGAACCCCGCTGTATCAAAAACCCGTCGTACCGTGGTCTACAGTTGCGCGGTGTCCTGAGTGAGAGAAACGCACGGCGACCAGAGACGGATATGTTTACTTGCTGCTACTAGTTGTGGAGGGCACATTGTAAGGTCGAAAAAGTATTGTACACAAGAAACTCCGTACCGCATTGTAATCCCGGAACATGCCCGACGGACAGTCGAACCCGTTGCCGCTGAAAGAGATGTTCTCGATACTCGAAATGTAGCCGATGTTAGACACGGCTGCTCCTTCTCCGTCGTCCGAAGTGTTTTCCACAAACGAGCAGCCGTAGACAGATGCCGTGCCTGCCAGTCTCAGAGCCCCCCCTGTCCCGGCGGAATTGTCCTCGAAAATACTGCTGACAATGGCATCTTTTCCAGCCGCGCTGTTTATGGCCCCACCTGTTGCTGTCGCCTGGTTGCCGATGAACTGGCAGTGGTCGAACGTTGTAGGATCCTCGCTACCCTCATTAGTCCCAGAGCCGAATATTGAGACAGCGCCCCCAATCGCAGCGGAGTTGGAGATTAAACTCACGTCGGTGAACACCGGGCCAACACTGGTACCTGACAGGAATATGGCTCCTCCCGCGACAGAGGCAGAGTTGCCAACAAAGCTAACAGCCACCTCGCCGATGTTCAACGAGCATGCTCCAAGCAGAGCTAAGCCGCCCCCGTTAGCTCCAGCTGCGTTGTTGGAGAAGGTTGTGGTTCCGTTTATGATGAGGACTGAGTCTGCAGTGTTACTTCCGGAGACTAGCACCGCTGTTGCTACCGCACCTCCGTCTGCAGCCCGTACTTCGTTCGACGTGAAGTTGGTATCTCCGGTCCAGCTCACGTGAGCCCCATTACGAATATAAACAGCTCCTCCGGATGTTTCGGCAGTATTTTCAACAAACTCTGTAGCTCCGCTCCAAGAGACCTTAGAGTCGCTCACCGATATCGCCCCATCAAAAAAGGCATCGTTCCGGGTAAATCTCGTCGTTCCTCCACCCCACGACACGTTGGCACCGTTTACCGCGCTGATGGCACTACCCTCAAAACCGCAAGAGTTGCCGACGAACTCTGTGTCTCCGCTCCAAGACACTTCCGACTCAAAGATATACATGGCCCCTCCAGACAGGACTGCATAGTTTTCGATAAAACGCGTTGCTCCTTCACCCCAAACCACCCGGGAGCGTCCAGTCGCCGTCAAAGCACCCCCGAGGGAGAGTCCGTCGGCAGCTTGGTTGTGCGCCAGTGTCGTATTTCCACTCCACGAAAGCGTCGAAGAAGCAATGTACACAGCGCAAACCGAATTATTCGAAATTACGGTTTCGCCAACCCACGAAACGCTTGATAAAAGCGCGTAGAGGGCGCCACCGTTTTGGCTGACCGAATTATTCAAAAACGATGTCTCCCCAACCCACGAAAATATTGAATCAAACGCACAGAGGGCGCCACCGCTCTCGAGCGCCGAGTTGTCCGTGATATTTGTTTCACCAAGCCACGAAACGCTTGAGCCATTCGCGTGGAGAGCGCCACATCTATAGGAAGCGGTGTTGAGTGCCATCATCGCCGCACCACTCCATGAAACGATTGAGTCTTCGACATAAATGGCACCCCCCTGGATGGCAGTGTTGCCGGTGAACGCCGAAATCCCGTGCCACGTAGCAGTGGAGCCGCGAAAGACGGAAACAGCGCCACCATATCCAGTGTCATATTCAGTTTCTATAGCGCTGTTGTTGTCGAAGGAAGAATTCCCGCGAAAATAAACGCTGGAGTTCGTCAACGCCAGGGCACCCCCATATGAAGCCGAATTGCCGGAAAACATGCTTATCGTCTCGTCGGTACAGGATGCGCGAGAGTTCTCGGCTAGAAATACGCCTCCTCCGTGACTTCCAGCGACATTGTTCATAAAGGTTGCGACACCGCTCCATGAGGCGTTCGAGCCCAAAGACATCGCCAAAGCTCCGCCTTGGCTGATATCTGATACAGCGCTGTTGGAATCGAAGGTCGTTGCGCCGGTCCACGAGATGCTCGAGCCGAGGACGATATACGCAGCTCCACCTATGAACCAAGCGCTATTGGAGAAAAACAAAGTAGGGGCGTTCCACGACACGCTGGAGCCGAACACGGCGTACACAGCGCCACCGAACCTGTCAGCAGAGTTGAAGGCGAAAACAGTGTCGTCACTCCAAGACACGCTGGAATCTTCGTCTACCACAAGCGCGCCTCCGCTGTCGCCAGCGACATTACCGAACCACGAACCACCGCAGGAAACCACGGAACTACCAGTCGCGTACATGGCGCCACCATCAGAACCCGCGAAGTTGTTGGCGAACGTCCCCCCAGCACAGGACACGCTAGAGCCGTTGGATACATAGATAGCGCCTCCGTTGCCGGCAGCTGTGTTTCCGATAAAATTCGTCTGATCCAACGTCAAGCTGGACCCTGCCGCAGCTATCGCCCCACCAGCGGTGCTGGCACCGTAGGTGATGTTTACATGGCTCACGTGCAGGGCGGCGTTGACAACGGTAAATAGCCGCGTCGATGCATTCCCGTCTATGAAGGCATCCGAGCCGACGCCCGTTACGGTGAGAATGGTTCCGTTGGAGACATAAATCGGCCCGTCCACGACAACACGTCCTCTCCACTCCACCTCGAACGACCCCCCCGAGCAGTTGACGGCACTGGCCAGAGCCTGTGCCTTCGCCGAATCGTCCACCACCCACGTCCGCCGAACCTCCGCCGAGCAAGGCAGGGTGGCGGGCGGCGATGCCTCACACTCGTAGAACTCGTCATAAGCATCAGGGTCCAAACAATCGAACACACTACTTATACAGGCGCTACCGCTACAGCTGCATACACAGCAATCGCCCCCGTCGTAGCCGCACGAAGGAACGTTATTTTCCGCCTGGCACTTTCCGTCACCAACCATCAGCCAATCCCCCGTGCAATCGGGGAACTCGGCAACAATGGCGGGGTCAAAGCAGGCTGGGTCTCGACAATCGAAGCCGGGGGAGCCACAAACAGTGACAGAGCCGTCGTCAATGCAAGTACACCCACAGCAATCACCCCCGTCGTAATCGCAGGAAGGGTTGTTGTTCCCGTCGTCGCAAAACCCGTCATTTAGCAAACCCTCGCTGCAAGTCGATTCCTCAGACGTGGCTGCCATGTCGGCACACTCGGGGAAAATGCAGTTAAAGTCGCTGTCCATACAAGAGTGAACAAGGCTATCAGCGCAGGTGCAAGGGCAGCAATCACCCCCGTCGTAGCCGCAGGAGGGATTGTTATTAGCCGCATCACACTGCCCGTTCCCTATATCGGCGACCGTGCCGTTGGTGCAGGCGTCGTACTGAGCAGCACCGCCACGGAGGCAGCAGAATATCATGGCGACGGCGGCAAAATTGGCGACGCTGCGTCGAACCATGCCTGCTCGTTTTATTTTCACGGTGACCGCAACTCCCCTCTCGTCCACGGATTCTGCAGCGGGTGACGTATTAGAAGGAGCGATGAAGGGAAGGAAATGCTGACTAAAAAAACAAAATAGATCTCCCCTGGGAGCCAGTGTAAAAATAGCTTGGTGTTGGGTATGATAGAGAGAGCACGTAAAGCTGTTCCTACAGCATTCTACAAAACAATGCAGGGCTGCCGGAGACGGCTCATGCCGCGTGCTGCTGTAGTGCTGTATGGTATAAAACAGCCCCGCTGTATGGCGTCTCGTGTACCGCATGACCTATGATATGTGGGCGTGGAAAATCACCTACAGACAAATCACTGGCCACAGTACCACATTTAGTTATTTCGCCAGATTGGCTACACAACAAGCAGGGGGAAGAAGAGTAAATAGGGCGTGAAGTATTCATAAATGTTCATGGAGCAAGTGAAGGAGATCACCGATGTGCTCGAGACGTGATAGGTGCTCGAGACAACCGGAGGAGATTGTGATAAACTCTTGGCAATCACTATTGGGAGGGAAGACATTGCCTATGGCGTGCAGTAACCAAGATGGAAACGACCAAGGACACGCCACTACTTGAACGATTGACGGATCTTTTACCACCGGGTGTTACACCTTTTTCATAAATATGAAAAGGAGGGGCCATAAAGGGCTGTAGTGCAGCGTCAATCAATGACATTGGCGTGCTGATCGAGCGACCTCCCGCATACTTACCGCCCCTTCATTTTGTTTCGTGTATGACAGCTGAGAGGGAAACCGTCCCTTTATGAAGCTTTTGCCTACCACGGCTTTTATGAAACATCTATGAAATCCCATTAACGCCCGTTGACACTTCGTGTCATAAAGCCTTCCTTTATAGAATTACCACGAAAGCCCGTGAAAGTGTCATGGAACTTTCTTGGGAGTACGATGAAAGCCCACGAATCCCCAAGAAAGCCCATGGACGCTTTCACGAAAGAGGCAGTGACATTCGGCTAACAAAACAAACCTGTCAGGCCATGCTCGGAATTTCACAGGAGTTGCAACAACACTTACGTATACCAGGCACGTGTTATCTCCACTACAGTAGCAATTTGTTTACCTCTCTACTAGTCTACTACATGCCTGCGACCGCGCACCGCGTGCCGAATGACAGTTAGCTGTGGCACCTCGAGACTACTACGTACTATGTAATTAGTATACTACAGTACTACGGACGGTGGTTGTTAGCGCGTAAGAAAAGGGCACCAATCGGTCAGTTTTCCTACTGCGATATAATCGTTTATACATTTTTCATAATAACCTGATGATGTTGGAGTGCTATTGATAGCCTTGCGATCTGTGGAAAACTGTACAAATACATTCCAGGGGTACACTCAACATGCTGCCGTAGGGAGAGTCTCCCCGCACTCTCTCTCACCTGACCGATGCGCTCGATTTGCAGGCAGGCACAGCGGAAGCGCGGCGGAATCACCGCCCACTGGACCCTGTCGTTCTTACTCCTACGAAGTGTATGTTGACGACACCGCTCTCTGCAGTTTTCTCTTTGCTCCACTCCTTTTTTGCCTGTGTTTGGAGATCGAAATGAAACGGAAATGTAATATGCGAAATTATTTCCTCGTTACATTCGTCAAGGCAGGCAATGTCCTGCTGTCTGTTGTACAGCATATGCTAAGTATGAGCGAAGAAAACAGAGACGAAAAAAACCCCGAAGAGCGCATACACTCTAGGAACGGACGAGCGCGCTGATAAGCCAGGACCCTGCAACACAGAGCACACCAGACTACTAGCAGATAGATAGACCTGGCGGTAATCCGACCTCGAGAGCTCGTCTCCGTGAGGTCGTTGGGCCTCCCATGGAGGTGGTAGCGGCGCTTGTCTAACGTTGACGCCTCTGGGGTGAAATTCAAACTTCAAATATACCGAATACGCCCCCCCCCAGCTTATTATTTCTCGAGGATGTGGTATCGTGCCGAACTTTCTGTGCTATCGCTACAACAGTAGAACGCCCGCGAAGAACATGAGAAATGTCTCGAATGCTGTGTTGTGGCCCGCCTGCTGGCTGCTGCTTACCGACAATCGGTGTGCTGCTGCTGTGCTGCCTTACTAGCCGTGTGCTGCGTGCTGTATGCTGGGTAATACGCCCCTGGTGTCCTGTTGTGTGTTGATATCACGTGACTGCTGTTGTGCTGTTGTTGTTGTTGTTGTTGTTGTTGTGAGTTGTGGATACATGATCGCTGACATGCCGAAATTGTTACTCTTCGCCTTTTCTACCAACTTTTTGAGATGATTTTGGATGATCTACGATGGATGATAGTTGAGCCGATAGAGCGACCTTCTTGCCCTACGGCACCAACCAGCAGTGCACCGTGGCAGGTACCCGTCAGAGTCTGACCAGCGTCGTGGTATGATATGGCTACCCGGTACGTGCTACCGTTTTCCCATACATGCTGTTCCTCTCGAATGCACCAGCAGCACCACTGTTGCTGCTGCTTTAGGCATGAGAACAGGAGGCAGTCATACTTGAATTCGCAGCAAGCGACCATATCTATTGGACGAGTGGAACCCGATGAATGCTATATTATTGCACAAAGGCCGTCCGTCGGTAGTCGACATCGATAATCAGTACTGCACACCCTGATACTGCTGTGGGTAGGTATCACAACACACACATCACACACCACACACGTTTCTCACACACGTCACATCACACACATCACGTCACACACGACGACACGACGACGACAACGACGACGGCAACGACGACAAAAAAGCATAAACTATTTTCGCAATTTTGTAACTGCCATTTTAGGTTTGTTCCAGAACCCATGGAAACCTTGGGTTGGCGTTCTGGTTCTATTTGCGGGAGTTTATAAAGACCCGCGGCCGAGTATAGTGGAGAACCAGCCTGCACAAGCACTAGCTATCAAGGAAACCAGACCCAACCAACAAGCAGCTGCAGGCAGAGCAGAAGCACACCTCTGACTTGCTCCGATCCATTGCCCGCAAGCTGTGTGTGGGTGTGCTCGAGATGGATGAAGCTTGGAACGACCTTGCTTTCGACTTTGAGCCTGCCGTGCAAGCAGCCCTGCCTGCTTCGGCCTTGGGCAACACCCGAGATCGCTTCAGGACGCAGGTGAGCAAGACACACCCCATTGCTGAAGGCTTTTCAGCCCAACTGCCAAGCAAGCCGACAAGCACCACCTCGTACCTGGTACCGCGTACTCGTACTCGCATACTACGACCTGGTAGTCTGGTAGTCTGGTAGCCTGGTAGCCTGGTAGCCTGGTAGCAAGCGACTCCTATAGGAATGCTATCCCAGGGTGAACGGGACGTCCCGGGATGAACGGGAGGGCACAAGGAAATCACCAAACCTCGCAGTACTCGTACATGATACCCCGGTTCTACTCGTACTGCTGTAGTCTGGTCCTAAGAAACTACTCGCACAGATGCAATCCCAGAGTGATCGGGACGGCACAGCCTGGTAGCAAGCAACTCCTGTAGCGAGGGATTAGGAATGCGATCCCAGGGTGAGCGAGACGGGATGCCACAGAGAATGCGGTTCGTGCTCCTGTCATGGCGGCGAGAAAACACAGCAAACATCAGTCGCTGCTTTACGCTTCGTACGGCGGTCCTTGAGTCTTGTATCGTCGCACCAGCAGTGCTGAGCAGTACCAGTACACAGCAGTGCACAGCAGCAGCAAGCAGTACAACTGCTGTACGCTTTATCACCTTATAGCAGTTCGACGAAACAGCAGTACACCCGACGCATCACGACTGCCGTGTTGTAGAGCAGTGCAAGCTGTCGTGCTGTAGTGTACCTGCACTTGCCGGGAAGGGTTTTACATGGTACTGGTATGCGATTTGTTGACGCTCGCAAACAAGGGAGTGTATACGACACGTATTATAGGTCAAGGTATATATCATACCTGGTAGGTGCAGGGTGCAGGTATTATAGGTGCAGGTATTATAGGTGTGTACTAGTGATCATACTCGTACCGTAGCGTGCGGCGAGACAACTAACTTTTAAGTAGTCTACGGACCAAGCGTGGGTGTGCTCCACGTACAGCAACAGTGCAAGAGCAGCAGCAGCAGCAGCAGAATGGCATGGTTGCTAGAGTATCGTGCTGGTCGCCCCCCCTCACACACTTCGCCCCCCCCCCCCTCCCCCACACACTACACCACATTTGTTTGTAGTCGACCTGTTGTGTTAGACTATTGTTAATGTTATACTACTCTGTTAGTTAATTCTTTCGGCACTCACATGTCGCATGCAATTGCGGTGTGTGTGTATTGCCTCGTTCAGCAATTACACTTGGTGCTGCTGCACTGCTGCACAGGGGGCATGGACAATTGGCAGTGCAGCCTCACCAGTACTACTGGACGAGCTTTACCACGTACCTGGTACTGCTGTGTTGTTGACCTCCCTCTCAGCTCTCACAAAATGTACCGCCCCCCACCCTCCACCCCCCACCCACCGGTCTTGAGTTCCCACAAACGTAGCAGTGAGGGTGCGATTGCTGCGGACGCCCTACATACCTGGCACACCCTGTGCGTGGACTCGTACGAAACGTCTGTCACACCGCCGTGTCACCGAGTCGTTTTCATGTCTGCTTGGCTGCGACTGTGCGCGGTGGGTTTAGCACCGCATAATGTTCATACTACGGCTGCATGTAGTATTGCTGAGTTAACGCCCCGAGTGCTGCTCGTGTGGCCTGTGGACTGTCTGTCGTGTGGCTTCTGGCTCTCGTCTCTCATCGCCCTAGACGTGCTTGGTTCTTGTCTCCCTACGTACCTTCATCTCCTTGCCCCTTTCTCTCCTCACCTCTCTCTCCCTGCCAACCTGCCTTCTCTCTCTCGGTTTGTCTGTACGATATCCATGTGTCGGTCTGTCCGTCTGTCTGTCTGTCTGTCTGTCTGTCTGTCTGTCTGTCTGTCTGTCTGTCTGTCTGTCTGTCTGTCTGTCTGTCTCCCTGTCTGTCTGTCTGTCTGTCTGTTCGTCCGCATCCCTTATATGTTTTGGACTAGTGCCGATGATCGATATATAAGTTCGCTACAGATAAGACTCTTGTATGTTTGGGACTTGTTTGCCGAATATCGATATATTAGTTCGCTACAGATGCTATTTCCTATTTCTGGCCCGAGACCGTTCTCACACTGATTTGAAGATAAACATACCTCACTAAATTCAATACAAAACATACACACCAACTTGAAGATAAAAAATTGACAAAATATAACGAAACAAAAGTCCCAAAAAGTCAAAAACTCGCTTCAGAATCGACAGTCTAACTCTAAGCTGAGCGAGATAGCCGCTACCACACTAATTTCAAGGTAAAACCAAAACATACTATCGGGCAGTACCATACTATTCCACACCATCTAATTTCCCGCCTGGGGTCGCTCTCACACTAAGTTGGAGGAAGGAATCCCCACACTTATTTGAAGACAAAAAAATCGCACTATCTTCAAGCTAAAAAATCGACGAAACATATCTTAAACAATTCCCAAAAAGTAAAGAAAATGGACTTCCGAAACTCGGTTCAGAATATAAAGGCAGTTTACTTTGAGCGAGATCACCGCTACATTTGAGCGAGATAACCGCTACCCCTCTGACTTTAACAGACTACGAATTCGGAAAAAACGTAGTACATACGAGGTACCAGGTGTGATACAAGCGTTCTCTGCTTCGTTCGGGTAGGGCAGGGCAGCACTTCGACTTGTTCTAATCCATAGAGATTCTACAACACTAACTTCAATACATGAACACTAACTTCAAGATAAACAAAATTTCGGGAACACGTGAAGGATATGCATACAAGGCTCCGCACGTTTGCCGGCATCTTCAAATAGGGCAGGGCAGCACTTCGACTTGTGCTTAAAGAGCGTAAATCGCACTATAGTAATACTACACAAATAAACAGAGTACGTGCTCTCACCACAGAACAACCGTGCTGATGCTATACGCCATAGACATATACTGGAGCAGCTAGTAACATTCGCACTGTAATGATGCAGTTCCTCCAGTCAAACGTTATAGGTGCATGCGGCCACATATATCCCGATTCCCTGCTGTTTGTCTCGAGCGGGGGTACAGGACTGCCTCCTCCCGCAAGCTCGCTTTGTGGTCTGGGCTGTGGTTCGTGGAAAAGTAGTATGCCACACAGAAATATCGGCACAATACGTAGCGGCAACGGGAGATACTCCGCATACTGCTACTACAGGCCGTTCCCTGCCTTGCTACGCGATTTCACGGGCACTATCATAGCGGGCAAATGTAGCGGGCAACCGGCTTTCCTCGACAGGAGCTAGGAACCACACGACTCTACTTTTTAATGAAATACAGATAGATATGTAGCGCAACGAGTAGAAGACGTGTGATAATAGTGGTCCCCCTACGCACAAAAACGCTGTGCTACAGGACTCTCGCGATTTCGTTACTTTCTAACGACCCATGACTTACACCTACGACTATGGAGTGCAGGATAGGGAATGCGATAAAATATAACCATTCAACACCCGGATGGCTCGCTCCTCCGGAGAATCGACGTGTTGTAACGGACACCACAAGCGTGAGCCGTTACTTGCCATCAGTTTTCTCGGGTCACTCAGGCAACCACGTGGGGCCAGACTCTGAGCGCTTGATATATTAAGAAACATGAAAAAACAAATCGGTATTCTACAACCGCAATGTACCGAAAAATGATAAAGGGGCTGGAAAATAAGACAGCTATATTCGTCGTATGGCACCATACGATTTTTTTCAAGTACAAAGCTACCTTGCGACATTAAAACATTCGAATAAACGAATGCTACAAAAATAATGGATTGTTCTGCAACAGCACGATCTGTATGTACGTATCACACGAACCAGTTAGTACATGCGTGTTTTATGTGTGTTGCGTTCAGACCGTCACACAAAAGAATGAATGATTAATGCCAGCGTATCACGAAATAATGTATGATTGAATGTGGCGGACCATAGGGCCAGATGCTGCAATATCAGCATCAACTGCTCAAACATTTGCTAAGCTCAGCATCGAATGAGCGTATCACGAATTACTGCATTACTTAATGTATTTTTCGGACCGTAGCGCTGAATGCTGTAATCTCACAAACAAATTATCAAACTATCATATAGGTTTGAACGGCTCGTCGAGTAGAGCAAACGTAGCTCGTCTTATAAATCCCTTCAGGGTTTAGATTTTGTTTCAACTAAAATAAACTCTATCTTTTCTTGACTGCTTTTCTTTTTAAGCAGTTTTTCTAAACCGTTTTTTTCACCGCGACTGATATCTTCCGCCTCAGGCATAGACGCCCACGACGGTCGCCTCACGGCGGTGCCTCCGCACATGGCACCGGCCGCCATCTGGGAGGTCTGGCGGTTCCGCGTGCCAATCGCGGCGGCAACTCCGGAAAAAGTCCCAAAACAACTTAATCACTTGCTCAAAGCCCAAAGACCCTGTATTCAAGATCATCGGGCCCAGTATACTGATGATGCAGTTCTCATTTTGCAAAACTGAGTCTCTATTTTGGAAATTCAAATCCTGTCTGTCCTACTTGGTTTTCCCCCCACAACAGTCTCAACCCATCTAAAACTTTTTTCTCGAAATTCCTTGTCTGACCCCCCCCCCAAC
>JBBMKB010077999.1:0-12921 GCA_037833945.1 Alaria marginata
TTTGTTTGTTTGTTTGTTTGTTTGTTTGTTTGTTTGTTTGTTTGTTTGTTTGTTTGTTTGTGTGTTTGTTTGTTTGTGTGTTTGTGTGTTTGTGTGTTTGTTTGCTTGTTTGTTTGTCTGTTTGTTTTTTAACGTATGCCGTGGTGGGCCTGTTTATCGGGTTGAACTTTTTAGATTTCCTCAAAATAGGTGTTTTGGGTGAGGTATAAGAGATCTCCTCAAGCAGTGACGAGCTCCAGAAAAAGAAAGACGGTTGGTGCACCTTTAACGTAGCATGTGTCTCCTGCGAGAGCGGCCTAAGTTCGTTAGAGAGAAAGGGAGCACCCCTCTTATTGTTTACCATAGCTTTGGTCCAAATAATGTTTAGAAAATGTGTACCTCCTGTGCTACAGAGCTACCCTGGTATCAGGCAGGCACACGCGCTGAGGAAACGACGGGGTACATATATACCTGGTATATCTTACCATTCGCGCACACGCAAGACTTTTCACAAACAAAAAAGGTCACAGCTCACGTATTTGAAATATTTTGTATATAAAAAAAAGGCGAGGTGAGGTGAGGTGCAGCTATTATGCTAAATAGCGCTGCTGTCGTCCTAACGACAGAGTTCCTTTCAATCCACACGCAGCATCATCATAGGGCGGTTCCGTCCGTACAGCAGCGCCGAGAAAACGCACCCCTCTGCCTTGCATCGCAAAAAACGTGTATGTACATATATACCGCAGTCAACCATTTACGGTCAAGAGAAACTCAATTCTCACGGTGTAACCCCCTTGAATGTTTTGCGGAAAACGCATGGTGGATCTATGATAATCGTACCTGCAAAAGAGTGTTACTTTTTGCAGTTCTTAACTCTTTTTTTTAACTACCGAAAAAAAACGACTTCACCCCACACAAACCCTGCAGTAGCTTGTCCTGAATATATACTTCAACTATACCTGTTGACCCTGGTACTAGCTAGCACTAAGGGGAGCCGCCGACCTATATATTTCATGAGGATATACACACCCAGTATTACGCGCGATCGGAGTATCACACGCAGCTTGCAAAGGTGAATTTCGACCAAATTTCCGATCTCACAGCTGAAGTGTAATTGTATTTTTTATAATATATATATATACACATGTGCGTGCAGTTCTCACGGGATTAACGCCTTCCTATATAGGAGTTAGCATGACATACTTTACGAAGTCTTCGTCTTCGAGTTCGCGGGCACCGCAGCAGCAGCAGCACACACACACACACACATACATACCTGCTCCGTTGAAAGCTCCCCCCACCCCTGCACGTCGAGGCACCATCGCTGCAAGCTCTCCAGGAGACCCTCGGTTGCTGCCTGGGACTCCGCGCCCCCTTCCCCCCCGCTTGCTCCTAAACGCCTTCCTGCCGGCGCTCTCTCGTGGTGGTGGTCGCCGCCGCCATGCGTGGGCTGGCCTTGGCCGAGGCCGGACCCTACTATGCTCGCCGTGGTTTCACCTATGATACAGTAGTTGTTGTTGTTGTTGTTCTCACATTAACTCGCATAAACCATCAAGTCCGTGGTCACAGGACAGGCTCCAGTCACTCCGGAGTGGAAGAATACCCCTCCCAGGGGAAAAAAACAAAAAGAAAACAAAAGTGGTATGTACACGAAAATATTATAGCCGAAGCAAGTCATTAAGGGTTGGGGTGGCGGAACCGGTGGTAAAGCATACGGGGGCTTTTTTGGGTCTTCTTCAAGGGGGACAACACACGTTTTGAAAAAAAACCCCGACGATTTTAGATCGGCCACGCGAAGCAGCCCAGACTGCGGACGTATGATATAATGCAGTAGTGGTCTTCAAATAAGGCGGTACTACGTAATAAGGCAGTATCCCTGACTAAGGCGGTCAAAATCGCCTGGCACGACTGAAATCCGCAATACGGCAGTGTATGGGGCCTCGGATAAGGCAGTAGTAATAAGGCGGTATCCCCAAATACGGCGGTATCCCCAAATAAGGCGGTCAAATCGCCTGTGCCTGGCACGACTGAAACCTGCAATATGGCGGTAGTGATCACCTTATCCACGGCTGGTCCTCCAATAGAGCGGTCTACCGCCCTATTGGGGGCAGTTGAGGCCTCCAAAAAACAAAACGAACTACTGCTGCTGCTGTATAGCTAATTTCAGGGGGTTGATCGACGAGACAGACGCACAGCGACGCAGACCCGGCCCTGGTCTCGTGTGTCCTGCTGCTGCTGTTACTACCGCCGCCACTGCTTTTACTTCTTCTGCTTCTGTTTCTGTTTCTGCTTCTGCTGCTTCTGCTGCTGCTGCTGCTGCTGCTGCTGCTGCTGCTGCTGCTTCTGTTGTTGCTGCTGCTACGAGTACCGTACGAGTACGTGCCGGCTTTTGGTTTTCTCCGAAAACAGAACGCAAAAAAAAGCCAAACAGCGTAGATATTCGTTTGCGTTGGTTTGAGCAATTCGAATCTACCAGGTATCTGCTGTTCTTTCGCTTTCTGGTCTCTCCCTGTGCTTTCCGTATTCACCCAGCATCGCATATTGGACTGCTGTAGGTATTGAGGTCGCGCCGAATACCGCCAACTACTAGTATTAAGGGGGCACATCAGACATTCTACGTACAAAGCAACAATGTTTTTTTTCGGCGATTTCCGCGAATTATGAAAAAAGGTATATCATCAGCCGTCGACGTAAAGTCAACTAACTGAGGGTTTATTTTCGGATCGCCCTCAACAAAAACGAATTGTAACACAAAAAGAGGGCGTAAAAATAAATACATTATTCATGAGGGATCTAACTACAGCACCCCCTTATTTAAAAGAAAAGAAATAATCCAAGTACGTCAGCTGTGAGTTCGACCAATTTATTATTTCCGCGTAATGTTTAGAAAGTGTCCTGTGGGGCTCTCTCTCTTGCGAGAGGGTCGGTAGTGTACGATGCCTGCTGTGTCCCCGCGGTTGCATGCTCTCTCCGTCTACTTTTACAGAGTACTTGGAGTAAATACGCGCTCAACATATATACCTATATCATTAAATGCTGGTAGTCTTGTCTGTATTTGTGATCTCGCCATCCAGAGCGCTTCAGCCCCGTCTTGCAGTATGGGTAGAGAAGGTGAGCGACACAACCAGTGGGACGCTTGGTCTCATGCCGTGCCGAGCCGTGCCCACGGCGTGCTGAGCATTTCCCGACGACTACGCATCGGTCTTGATCAAAGATGTCAGGAGACGGCACTTTCACCCCTTGACGAACGGCAGTTTTCCAAAAAAATACCTTGACGGACGTCTAACTACTAGTTTTTAGTGTACACAGCTCGGTTTTACACCCGTGACCGCTGTACATTTTTCCTTGACTGACCGTCTCCTGACATCTTTGGTCTCGATCGACTACCCGCATGCCGAGCCATCGATTGTCAGCGTCGCAGCTGGCTTCTTTACACTTCAAATTACAACGGCAGCCCAATGGCCAACTAAATGCGGCGAGATTATACCTTGCGACCAGCGACGAAGAGGAAGCAACGACAGCGGTCAACATCATATTTTCCCACCCCATCATACCGCCTTGAGCAGCAGCTTTCCCGCAGCACACCAACTTCTCACACCGCACAGCCATCCAGCAGCCGAGTCGTGGCCGTCGCGCCCGCATCCCGATTGCCGACGTAGTCGAGGCAGTCCTGACTCCTGACAGCCATCGCGTCAGTTTCGTCTTCTGGCTTTTACTTTCAAAATACATATGTATGATATGAAAAACAATCAGGCAGCTGATAAAAAAAACCGAACCATATTTTAGGGCGCTGGCTTTCTTTTTTTCTTCCGAACCGTTATACAGCAGCCGTGGGGTTTTTCCTTCTTCGATACATATCACACATACACGCATCAGCAGGTAGGTGTGTGTAGATACAACACCAGCAGTAGTAAAAGTGCAATAGGTATTACACGTATATACATACAGACAGTGGTGGTATAATCTATTGTTGGTGCTGCAGCAGTACGTACTTTACGTACGACATACCAGATACATATGATACGCGTATGCCAAGTCACCTCCTGCAACTCAGCCACCATGCCCTACCGCATCTTCGGCCGGCCGCCGGCCCAGCCACTAAAAGCCACCTACGGTGTGCACCTACAGTACCTACCCATGTGCCAAGCAACCACCATTCTCGCCCGGCCGATAGCTCTTCCAGTCGGATTTACTCCTGCTTTCCCTCACTCACACCAGCGCCTCTCCTTTTAGCAGATTCCGGAGCTTGCTGGCAAAGCCATAGAACCAATCGGTGTTCTATGTTATGCATGTTCTGGAGCAATCCTCTGTCCCGCGGGCCCAGGCAGCAAGAATACCAATAGGGGCGCTATGTACGTACAGCATATGTACAGTACGCGACAGCACTTAAGAATCTCCTATTTTGGCTGAGGCTCGTGGCTTATTGTGATGTCAACGTTGAGCACAGGCTCTCAAAGGCTATTGTACCGGATTTAGAGGGGCGTCCTTGCTGAGCACAAGCGCTTAGCTGTAATTTTTAAAAGCTGTAATTTCTTAAATTGCATAAAAACTCAGCCTGAAATTCTTAACTGCCAAATTATTACAGTAACACATGTCGCGTACTAGTGTATCAAGTGTGCACCTATATACGTATCATACACATGTGCAAGGCACCATCATTCTCGGCCGGCCGCTGGCTCTGCCAGTCAACTTCTGCAGCAGGCTGCTGCTTCCCCTCACCACAGCACCCCTCCTTTCCGGAGATTCAGGAGCTTGCTGGCAAAGCCATACCAGGTATATAGAACCGATCATTGTTGTATACCAGGTATATGTTATGTATCATTTGTTCTGGAGCAATCCTCTGTTCCGCCCTTATAAGTACACCCCCCGGAGCCCCTCTAACAATCACCCCCCTCACTCATGTTACACTTGCTTTTCCCACCACTATGGGCAACGCAGATTTAGCCTCACCGGTGGAGCCGTGGCCGCACCGCTAACCTCATAAAAGCCAGTTGATAAAAGCCTGTAAATCTGTGGTATCAATGACCATCGAGTTTTCAAACCACTCACCCACCCATCACACCATTAAGTCCGGAATTGGCTATGGCAAAACAAGCATCCACACACCCCACCTTCGCGAGCAGATCTACAGGTGTCGGCATCAAGGCCCTGAGGAGGTATGACGCGCAAAGCGCTTGAGCAAGGAGCGAGAGTGCTCGAGAGGTTGAAGATGCAAGAGAGTACAAGCGACGCACACATATTTGGTCCAAATTGTGGGTGTTATGTTTTCGCATCATTGAGTACGTCCGCAAGCAGCTAGCACATAATAAACATCCACACACATACCTTCGAGAGTAGGCAGGTGTCGACACCAAGGAGCTACCTGGCAAGTAAAGCAGAGCTCGAGCAAGAGCGCGCACAAGATGTATGGGGACGCACTCTGCTCTCTGCTGCATTCGTTTGGTTGTTCAAATTGTGGGGTTTCCATTTCGCCGCATTGGCGTTTTTTCTTGAAACCGTCCGTTTTTTTTTCGTGTTTTTCTAGATCCGACACCCAATGGATCCGATCCGCACCCGATGGATCCGATCCGACGATGGATCCAACTGTTGTCGGTTATATACAACGTAGCCAACACGTACTCACGATATCTTCTGGTATCATACCCTTTTTTTTTTTGTAGTTTGGTCGGGGCCTCATTCTGACCCAGGCGGAGAAGAGAACTGGGAGTCGAGATAGGAGCAGTGCTTCGACGGGTATTCTATCGTGCACCTTTGTGTGACAGATGCACGTTGCGCGCTGGCGTCCCTGCTATTATTATGGCAGCTCCGGAAAAAAATCGGCACGGCACGCCGTCGTGCGGTCCTAAAGCAGCGAAGCGATCTAACGCAAATGGGCATCCCCCAACTCGGCCCACCAATGGATCGTATCCAACAATCCGAAAGCATCAACGTCGAGCGAGAGGGGCACTTGCTAGGATGCAGGCCGTGTTTGCTGCATCGCCGCTGCTGCTTCTTCTCATAGGAGGGCTGTCACGAGCTGGGGTGCACGCAGACACAAGAGGAGTTGTGGGGGGTGGCGATTTTGGGGAGTGGATGCCCTCCGGTGATGAATCTCAAGGTGCGGCATATCTGAGTCAGATTACGATGTTCGATGTCTCCACATCTTGTACGAGTGATTCATTCCCTGAAATGTTCGTATGATAGCCTGTCGGCACGAAGATGGATACCTACCTGGTATCTATTACCTGGTGGTGCCAGGATACGTTTGTCGGTTGTAGTTTTTGCTCTTCCTCGCGATCCAAGAAAGTTTGGATTCACTTACTGTAAGTACCGACAGTGCCAGGTACAACGTATTACACGTACGCACGTAAAACAGAATCATTCCTGTCATCACGTAATTCCCTATTAATAGGGGTGCACGATACGTACGAGCGACGCTTGCTGTGCTCAGAGACCACTTGCATAGCAAACTACGTACGATATATATGATGATACCAACCACCCCACACCATTCTATGATACCTGGTATACCAGTACCTTTACCTTTTCAATCTTGCCAATTTCGCACCACACGCTGTGATACAACAAGTGCATTTACGTACGTCCAGCGCTCGCACGAGTGACTGTTTTTTTTTACCAAGGTCAAGAGTACATAAAAAAAGGAGTGTGATACTTCTTTTTCGACAGCAAGTGCGAGTTTGTGACCAGATCTTCTCGGCGGTTCCTTGCGTCGGCACAGCAGCAGTAGTCGGAGATGCCGTAGGGGTGTAAGTACACGTACGATCGACGCTTGCTGTGCCCGGACACCGCTTGCACAGCGACGTATCCGCCGCCCCACGCCATTCTCTTTCGTTTGCGTAATCATGCCGGATTCGCACCGCACACGTCACACGCTGTAAGTGCAGCTATTTATTCATCGGCAGAGTGCATACGTAGTGACTGGAAATATTTTCAGAGCATGAGTACCAACGAGTACATCAGCAGTGCGAGTTGTGGCGAGATCTCCTCGGCGGTTCCCTGGTGTCGGTATTTACAGTTGGAGATTGCCGTAGGGGAATGGTGCGAGCGACGCTTGCTGTGCACAGACAGCGCTTTCACAGCAAAGAATGACACCAGCCAGCGCAAGCCATTCTGCTCATATATATGCAATCCTGCCGAGTTTGCGCCGCACGCGAAACAACAGCTGCAGTTACGCCACTCACTGCTGTACGTATGATATGAGTAGCTGTACAGTACAGGACACCTAATAAGAAACAGAAATACTGACTCAGGCTGAGCTTCTTATTTTGGAGCGGGGGTGTTCTGCACTGACTTCAGCACCAAGGCTCCCCAATTTCTTATTTTATTGCAAATATCAGCCTGCGTTTCTTATTAGCCTGTTTCTTATTAGGTGTCATGTACTGTAATTGTGTCAAAACACGAGTATCTACAAGTACAACAGCAGTGCGAGTTGTGTCGAGACCGTCTCGGTGGTTCCTGCCGTTGGGGTACTACTGTAGTCGGAGGTCGGCCATCAAAAGCGTGGACACTCGAAGTAGACTACCAATACAGAGCCGATACAACATCTATCTGGTACTCGTATATCTGCATTGGTGATTGCGAACGACTCGAGTCGGCCCTTTGTGACATGACGGTACCGTAAGGGTCCCCCGATAAGGCGGTCATGTTGCTCTGGCACACCACCGCCCTACTGGGGGACCCCTATACTATACCTGTCTTCCACAAGACTACCCATGCAGCACCGATCCAGTATCTACCTGGTTTATCTGCATTTATTTATGATTGCGAATGACTCGAGTCAGCCTTTGTGATATGATGGTACAGTAGGGGTCCACGAATAAAGTGGTCTTATTGCTCTGGTACACCATCGCCTTAACCCCTTTGGGGCTTCAGAGGGGGAACTTGACGAAATAAATTGACGATTCCAGAATCGGTCACACGAAGCAGCCGGGGACGCCGGCTAGAATGTGTGTCCAAAGCGCAACGGTAGGAGGTATACAACACACGCACGGCATTATGATACTCGTACTGCTGCATGCTCTTCCTGGACGGTCGATAATATCGCAAATCTCTTGTTTTTGGTCGGTATAGACGGGCGTCAAAAGGGTTAATAGTGCAGGCGGCAGTGTTGACTCGGAGGCGAATGCAGGGAAGGGGGTGGTGGAGGTGGAGAGTTCTGAATCAAAGGACGAGGTGGAGGTAATCAGCAAACCCCTCGTCAATCGACGTTCATCGTCAAAGGTGTCAGCTCAAACCTCAAAGTGTTGAAGTATGTAGCCTGTCAGCTATTTCATGGTCACACCTCAAAGCTGCACCTCGCAGCTCACAGCCCCCCCTCCCCCCCCCCCCTCAGCAACCTGCTGCTGCCAGTACCTGATAGTTGGTAGTATAAGCCGTAAGCCGTACGCTACTATCCTGCTACAATTATTGTAAACCTGGTAGCTATTAATAGTAAAGCTGTGCTTGTAGCTTGTAGGTTCCGCTTGCTGTGGATTGTAATGCAAGTAAGTTCGTCAGCCTCTACCGTCTGGCGCAGCAGCCGCATGTATACAGAAAGACCACACAACATATGTGCAGACCGAACCCTTCGTAATGTTGACCATTTAGCTGATTTCGCCGAGAAACCGACCGAAAAACCGACCGAGAATTGTTCGGTTTCGGTTTCGGTTTTTTTCGGTTGAGAAACAAAAACCGAGCGAAACCGACCGACTTTTTCGGGAAAAAACGAAAAACCGACATACCGGTACCTATTTTCTTTTTTTAATTCACAACCCTGAAGGTGGCCATCAATGAGACACGCGAACGTGGAAACCGAAAAGTTACTACTACGCATTCCTGTATAATAGCCGAGATTGAAATCCCGACCACGGGGACATTTAGGAGCCATCCCCGTGTTTCACACCATGCGTTTCAGGTTGAGGTTAGGGTTAGGGATACAGGGATAGAGCCAGATTCGAGAGCTGTGAGAGCTGCAGCGACGGGGTTCGGCAGGTGTATGTTGTGACATACAATCCGGGTTTAGGGTTTATACACCACGAGAGGTGCCGCTGCAGGGCTCCACACTTAGGAGCCATCCTCGATCCCCCGGTCCAGGCCTTGCGTTTCCGGGTGGGGTTAGGGATAGGGATAGGGTTAGGGCTAGGTCCCGGTTTCGAGGGTTGTGAGAGCTGATGCGGCGGGATTTGGCGGGTCCATGGCGTGACGCACACTTCTGGTTAAAGTTTAGAGTCTACATCACGAGAGGCGCTGCTGGAGGGCTCTGTTGTTGTTCCACGCTAGTTTGTGAGAGCTGGCTGGTGTGCCGGGGAGGACGGACGAGGCGGGAATATGCGACACGCAAGGCCTGAAACCCGGGGATGTCTCCTAAATGCCCCCGTAGTCGTGATTCGTATCTCGCCTACGCATATACCTGGTAGTCGTGACTATTGTAGCACTCCCGCGCGGAACATGGGCAACGGAGCTCTGCACTCTGCGTTCGGGCTTTCCCCAGACAAGAGGCGTGTTAGGCTCTATTTTTATGAAAGCAGCGCAACGACAGCTGCCGATGTCTTGTTAACTAACTGAAGGTTTTACCACCGATCACCCGCGATAAAAGCCCCACCAGATCTCCGTCGGGGATACAATGACCCAACACATTCATCCCGCCGATGTCGTGAAAATGAAGATTTCGACCGACGAAAGAACGAGGTACGAATGAATGTGATTGGGCGTGTGCAGGCGGCTCATGATTGGAAGGTATAACAAGCAGAGCGAGGCCAGAGGGGGAGGGGGGGTCGGGGGTATGCCTGTCGAAGAAAAGGAAGCTCTTCCAAGAGGTCGCTCGAGCTCGGACGGAAGTTTTCCACCAACGAGGTGTGTGTGCAGATATCGTGAAAAAAGAAGGAATTCGTATATTTGGGGTTGCGCAGGCGGCTCATGAAGGTCCAGCCATGGCGAGGACAGGGGGTGGTGGGTGAGACGGGGGAATTGTGTGAATAAAACTAAGCTCTACCAGGAGGTCGCTTGGTAGCGTGAGCGCTTGACTCTCGAGCGGGAGTTTTCATCCAACAGGAGGCGTGTTTTGTTCTTGTGCTTCATCCCGCAGATGTAGTGAAAAATGAATGAGTTTGATGGGGCTTGTGGAGGTGGCTCATGAGGGTCCAAGCAAGGCGAGGACTGGGGGGGGGTGAGGCGGGGGGGTGCTTGGAAGACAGCCAAGCTCTGCCAGGAGGTTGCTTGGTCGCTTGAGCGCTCGAGCGGAATTTCTCCACCAGCAAGAGGCGTGTTTCGCTCTTTCACTTCATCCCGCAGATATCGTGATACAATTAATACCAACGAGCGACAGATACATGAATGCATGCGATTGGTGATTGGGGTGGTGCAGGCGATTCATGAGGGTCAGAACACGTCACCGGGTGGTGGGGTGGGGGGATGCCTTGAAGAAAGCTCTGACTGCAGGAGGTATAATAGGAGGTCGCTTGCGAGCTGTGAGCTCGAGCTCGAGCGGAAGGTTTCCGAAAATAAGAGGCGTGTTTTGCTCTTTTACTTCATCCGCAAGATGTGGTGTTGGAAAAATGAATGAATGCGATTTGCGATTTGGCTTGTGCAGGCGGTTCATGAGGGAAGGAGCAGAGCGAGGCCAGGGGGGCTGAGGCGGGAGAATGCTT
This sequence comes from Alaria marginata, assembly GCA_037833945.1. Classification (NCBI taxonomy): domain Eukaryota; class Phaeophyceae; order Laminariales; family Alariaceae; genus Alaria; species Alaria marginata. Next base: position 10,605 of record JBBMKB010077999.1, read on the forward strand.
AGAAGAAAGCCAAGCTCTGGCAGGAGGTAGCTTGTTTAGGCTCGAGCAGAAGGCCGCTCGAGTTACACATGTTTGCACGGAAGGGGGCGAAGGATCACGACGACAAAGTTTTTGGGTTGCGCTCAAAGATTGAGTGGAGATTTTGAGAGAAAAAAACGTACACTTCGGCTGGACTGCTTGCTGCTGCTGCTGCCGCTGCAGCTGCAGCAGCTGATTGCAGGTGCTCGACTTGATTTCGCACGAGTCCAGTCCGAGAGGGGAAATGCATGTTCCTTGAAAAAAAAGGATGGAGACTCTTTCCTAGTTGGTGGTGTGGGTGACGGCGTTGGTGACCCGACTAAATGCAAGCAGAACTTTATGTTCGGAAAGGGAGGCAAGGGTGTTACTGATTTAGTCGTACGTATCATACAGGTGCCTCCTCTCCGAAATCACGTGGAAACAGGCGGCGTAAAAGCACTAGTCGACGATGACCGCCAACGCTAGCTCTGCACTCACTCGCGGGGAGCTCGGCGGCCGGCCTGCTCGAGACATCCACACCACCCAGTCAACAAAAATAGAAGCAAGCCCCACTCATTCACTCACCAGGATAGACTTGAAAAGATCTCCCTCGCGCTTAGGCAGCTTTCGATTCTCAGGTATAACAACAACAGCAGTAGGCGCCATGGCTTCCTTTAGTCCAGTGATCCAACTCGTTCACCGCAAGCAAGCGCCAAGCAGTCAGCCTCCGGGAAGAGAGCAGGCAAATACCAGGCAATCTCTGGTGGGATAGCTGTCGTGCGGTAAGCGCAGGCACAGCAGTCGTGAAGGGCGTCTAAGCTGCTGTCCCCCGTTATCACGTGCCGCACGCTCGGAATGCACAGCGGACGACCGCAGAAATTGGAATGTTTCAGGCGAGACACAGGGGACACCTGGGACACATAATAGCATATAAAAGTTCCCAATATGTTTGCGAAAGGTGCTAATAATGCAGCCTTTCAATAAATAGGCTCTATTATGTACAACTCTGTCCTGAAATATAAGCATACTTTTACTTATATATTATATTAAAACAATCCTTATGTTTTAGTACATAATACTATGAGGCCCCGGTAAAAAACATGCAAGGAGTTCCAAGTATTTCCCCGAACTTTTTGCGCAACGAACGACGTGCGACGCGACGTCTTGTGTTGTAGATCGCCAGCGCTGTCTGCTGTCGCGCAATAAGCACCACGTGGGAGAACAAGCGCACCGGTAGTGTAGGGCGGGTTGGCCCCGACGGGGATGGGCTGAAATCCCTCCGGACGGACGTCAGCACCGCCCGCGACGCTTGGAAGCGAGGAAACAGGTCGCGATCGCTGGGCTCCTCCGCGTTCCAAAGCGCGATGGATTCTGCTGTGGAGATTGGCCCCTACCGACTGCTTACCACGCTGGGCATTGGGGCTTTCGGCAAGGTCAAACGTGAGTCGTCTGGTAGCGCAATGCATACGTTCGTATTTGTCCAGAATCTCGTTGCTTGGCACTGACGCTACGGCAAGAAGCCCTCCGCCGTTCTTTGCCTGTGTTTGGAACGTGAAGGTTCGTTCGTTGTATTTTCTCTCCCAACCATTTTCCCCCCGCCACACACAACTGCAGTGTTTTTTGTCTTTCTTCTTGCGGCAGTGGTGTAGTGCTGGTATGTGCCAGCCGACAGTACCGGTATTATATTGGACATATGTACTATCGGGTAAGCTACACATCGCATTAGTATTATGATTTATAGTCTTGCCAAGCGATTTAACCGGCACTATACCAGTAGTAGGCACTATTCAAAACGTACTGTAGGGAGACCCCCACTGTATTATGTTTCGTGTTTTTTAGAGCTTGTGGGTGTGACATCCCTTGCCAAGCAAGACAAACAACACACCAAGACGCATTCGTTGTGCTGTGCTAGGTCCCTCGAGCTGTCTGAACTCTAGCGCTGAATTGAAGCAATCGTCCCCAGGCAGGGATATTCATTAGGCACGTCTCAACAAGAGCTTTCGGGAAAAGTCCCCGGGATGGTGCGCCACTGCTGTGCCGTGCTTTGTTCGTCGTCCTTCGTCCTACACCACGTTTGATCGTATATACCATAAAACATAAAACCCGCAAAAACGTCGACAGAATTTGCGCTGTCTTTTCTTATCTGGCTCTGTGTATAACGGAGCAGCACCGCAGCAGCAGCAGCAGTGCAGCAGCAGCAGCGCAGCAGCAGCGCTTACGATGCCGCAAACACCGACCACTGCTGCTACTGCGCTGCTGCTGCTGCTGCTGCTGCTGCTGCTGCTGCTGCTGCTGCTGCTGCTGCTGCTGCTGCTGCTGC
>JBBMKB010078010.1:0-12920 GCA_037833945.1 Alaria marginata
TGTAGATAGTAATGGAGTGTTCGTTTTGTAGATTCACTAGCCATAGTGTAGATAGTATAATAGTGTAGGTACTAGCTATAGTGTATATAGTATAATAGCGTAGGTCGTCAGGGGGGTGCGCATGGCTTATTTGGCACCCGGGTGCTCATATTTTTTTTTTGCAACAAAGCAGATGTCACCAGCCAGATGGCATCCGGACAAGTACCCAAATTGGGTTCCGAATCCAACTACCAGAAGGGTAGGATCGTTGATGCCTGGTCCGTCCCACACATATATACTATATCTACGACGTCGGTGTCCATACCGACGTCGTCGTCTCAATAATTCCGAAGGGTACCCGAAAAGTAAATAGAAAGAACTAAGCAGAAGGCAGAAAAGGCGACGAAGACGGGGACACAGGGGATGAAATGAAAACCAGGTTTAGTAGGAACCAGCATACTAGCGGTGGTACTACTGTAGTACCGCAGGATGACCGGCAATGCCCCCCTGGGGGGGATGGAGCAGGCAATCAAGAAAAACATCAACAACAAACACGAGGCAGTTGCACTACTTTAAAGATTCGTAGACGGTTTCTACTTTCCAGTCGGCCTGGTTCCTGCCGTCTCCTTCTTCTTTTCTTCAACCCCGGTTTCCCTACTCCCCCCTCCTCCCCTTCGGCTATGGGCATTGGACATGCTGGCTGAAAGGCGCTTCGAGCTCTGTTGTAAATTTGCTAAGTGCAACCCGGCCATGAACCGTTCGGCTGTTTCCAGGATCCCTCGGCACCATTTGCCCGCCTGCTTTGCTGCATGGGCCCACAGTACGGTTTGGACTCCAAACGTCAGTGTGGAGTGTTCCGTGGAGCCTCCGGTTGATCGAAAAACGGCCAGGTCGTTTCGCAGGGCTTTGACCCAGTTTTGTTGCTGCCGACTTGAGGGTAGGTCGTTTCCATTGTTTGTTTGCGCAAACATCATCCGACTGGGTCATCGCCCCTTGTTTCGTTAAGCTTTCCCCCCCGCGAAGAATAGCCGCCGTTTACGGATGGTCATTTTGATGCTCTCGTATTTAGGTTTTTTCAGGGCCTTGGCGTAAGAGAGGTTGGTGTGGTTAGGGTTAGGCACTGGAAGCCAAGGACTCTTCGGAGGGATTCGAGGTGCGCCTGTCGGAGCCTGCCATAGTGACTCTTGTCGAGGGTCCACGTTACACACCCGTACAGGACGGTCTCAATCATCTCGTCCTGAAGCATGCGGACCTTCAGGTTGAGTGGGGCGGTCGGCCTATCGTACAGCTCAGGACCGAACCGCTTGTGGCATGCCATTACGAGTCGTGCCCGTCGATCGATGTCAGTCATTCGGCCAGCATCTTCGTGAATAGCGCCTCCGAGGTATATAGCCTTCGTTGGCTGTTCGCACCTCCTTCCTACTGCTTCGGTGGTGGGCTATGCAGCCTGGGCTGCAAGGTCCCGGGTTTGCAGCCGCATGGCTTCCGTCTTATTGTCCGAAACTATGAGGCCTGCCGGGTCGAAGACGGTCACGATGATTGTCTTCATTTTTACAGGCCCCTCTTCTAATTTCGAACCGATACCTGCGTCATCGGCGTATGTCATGCCCAACACGGCTCTCCTCACGCATGCTTACGGTTCCTCGTATCTGTGTGCCCTCTCGTCATCGAGGTGGACAAGTTTCAGCACGATGTTTTCATCCTTCCTGAAGCGAACAAGCACAACGTGTGACGCAACGGCGAAAAACATGTTGAACACAAACATCGATAGTACGCGACCCTCCCGAAGCCCCTGCGTGACGTCAAACCCTTCCGAATACTCACCGTCGTCCGTGCACAGGCGAGCCCGTATGCTGTCGTGGAACTGCCAGATAGCTGTGAGCATCTTCGCTGGTACTATGAAGCGTGCGCGCACTTCCCACAGGAGCTCTCGGTCGACCGATTCATACGCTTTCTGTAGGTCGATGAAGCACATGTACCAGGGAATTTTTCTCTCTCGTCCGAATTATTGCAGTCGGGGCACGACGAACAGGGCATCCACTGTGGATCGAGCTTGGTGGATTCGCAACTGTTCATCGGGGAGGATTCCCGCTTCTTCGCAGTAGTTGCTTAGGCGGGACGGGATGATTTTCAACAGTACCTCGCCTGCATGGGCAACAAGTTAAACCCCTCTGTACATGTTGCAGTCCAAACGACCCTTTGTTTCATGAAGGACCCTGACGGTTGCATATTTTCATTGCTTGGGGACATCACGCGTTTTCCAAGCATTGTCAAATCGGTTAACACGTTTAACGTCCTGGTGTTTAACCCACTGTAGTGGGGTCTATATAAGGCGGTTAAGACAAGGGGGTCGCCCGAGCTAAGGTGGGCAAAATCGGATGCAGGACGCAAAACAAACTGAAAAGGAACGCTACCGAGCTTTATAGAGGGCCGGGCCAAATATCGGCGGAACCAGCCCTGCTCAGGGTTGACATCGGCCCTATTCATGGTCCGTTCACGCCTCCACATCAGCACATTGGCATTTGTTTTCCTGTGCTGCTGCCCCACCTGAGAAGGCAGCGATGTACATCGCACCCATACACTCTGCGTATCACCAAGTTAATGTGTTCATGAAAGAACACCCCCCCAAGTCAGAGCCAAAGGTAGACTTTGTAGACCATGTCGTGGCATCTCCTAGGTCGTCAGGAATTTATATATCGTGTGCACTCAAACGTGCCAGATAGTTTTCACTAGCCATATCTCGGTTTCCCCCGTGTTGAGGTACTACGAAATCGACCCTCATCCCTAGAAGCGAAATCAACCCCCTTCAACAAATAGGGCGACCTCTCGATATAGGGCGGTTACAGTTACTTCGCAAACAAATCAAAACGTGATGACGAACTCGATCATCTACATTGTGGGAAGCCGGGGGGGTCCTCATGTTCCTTTGGGGCCCGATGGCGGCAGTACTGAAATCTGAGGTTGTTGTCGACGGTCCCGGGTAAGAAGGATGTGGCAAACCGTGTGGCTAGGCTTCCGGTGCCTCTACAAACTCCGTCACCCAGTGGTCATGAGCTGATGCTACTGCTGCTGCTGTGAACACACCCGGTGGTCGCCATCGTAGGGCCTCGCTCTATGTCTTCAATTTCCCGGCGGCAGCATAAGTTTGTTGTGGTTATTGCGGTGTTGGAGTTCCATGGTTGTTAAACGTGGGCACCTTGCTAATCGTAAGGGGCCTCGTCACCCAGAAAATGGTTTCGCCAAAACAATACTACCTCGATAGTGGCACGCGGCAACCCCCTCTCTGTACCCTCGGTCTACACTGCAAGGGCACATCAGATGCACCCACCGATAGTATATTAGTCCCACCTACTGGGGCCCCCGACTGAGAAACTGTTTACACGGCATCTGCTACACTTTTGATGCCTGCACCTGGGCCCCAAAACAGTTGTCCATGGTGTCGAATATGTTGGTGTGTGATAAGAGAGCTACAAAGTGTCGACATTATGTGCGAAGGTCGCTTGTGTACGATACATCTGAAACTAAGCCAATCACCAACTCAAACCTACCAGTGCTTTCGCACCGCTCTAGTCCTAAACGTCTCATACGCAGAAATGTGCGTCCATGATACAAATAGGTCGTAGTGTCGAATTAGTAGTGTGGCCTGCTGGTATAGCCAAGATAGCGGTAGCGCGTTATGGCCGACAGTTCGTTCTGGCTGACGGCGCGCCTCGGTTTAAGAAACTCCCAGTACAGCTGGAATTCTTTTTGTTATCCACATGTTATTTTGAAACATTTGCCACGGCCTCGTCTTTCACAATGTCAGCATCCCGGGAAACAATCTCATGGCATAGGTTTACAGCGAAATATGCTGCAAAATGCAAAACTCATTTCGGCGATGTTGGGGATACTCCTCGTATCAGAAGCACCACCAGTCTTAAACGTGTTTTCCAGGAAGTGGTACTATACCTAGGCCATGGGATGGTCCATCCATGTGCCAGAGTTATCCCACGGTATGGGAGCAGCAGACGTTCCTGAGCTTTCGGCATGAGTAGCTTAATCTATCACCCGAAAAATGACGTCGAACGGAATATTTCGGGCAATCCAAGCAAATAAGTTGTATGCGCAATAAATAGTCCTACACCAAGTATACTCGCAACATCATCATACCAACCAATAGTTCCTCACGTGAGGATCCCAACCAGTCATACATCGTTTGGCCCAAAGTATGCAACCCTTACCGTAATATGACTCTGCACCTTCACCCTTCCTCAGCGCCAGTGTAGAGCTCCTCAAATGAACGTTACATCTTCGGTAGGCGGGTCACTTGTTGGTCAATGTTTTTTTATGGCTGGCAGTTATTCGCGAAGAGAAACCCCCTGTTCCTTACCAGTTGACACGTTTCGTGTCGTTCGGTTTTATCGTTATAAAACCCAACGTGAAACGGTTAGCTACGCTGACTTAAAACAATATTTTCCTCAAGTGTGGTTTGCAGTGAGATTCAGAGTCACTACGGCGAGTAACTCGAACCCGGCAGTCAAAACGAGGGTGACGAGGGTACCCTCCCTACTGTGGTCCAGGTCTGAAGTGCTCCACGGCATATGAAGGTGCATGCACGTCTGCTCCCGAATGGTCACACTGTCAGCTAAGGCGCTCAATTCCCACCCCACACCCGTTCTTTCATTGTCCAGGTGGTCACCGGGATAGGGGCGACCATGCAGATCGTCTACTTAGGATATTTCGGGCTGTGGGCCGTGGTAATCCCCCTCGGCTGTCAGTTGATTTTTATTATCTACTTGTCCTTCGTCAGGGCGTACTTCGAACGATTCGGCAGCAAGAGAGAAGCTATTCCAGGAACCGAACAAAATGGTGTGGATACGCAAGCGTCAGAAGATACAAATCAAACTCCGATTGATGCTCGAGGCCGAAGCTCGGTAGTTCCCGCTATCAGTCAAGAGCCGCCATGACAATACCTCAAAGGCGCCGCATCGAGGTACGTGGTGGCATCGTAGACGCGAAGGGGGGGGGCGTGTGTTAATGTTTTGCATAGACGTAGTCGTATGACCAGAGACCCTCGCACGTCCCAACTTTGCCGGAACGGAACACGCCGGGTTTTGACTGACCAGGAAGGGAATATTTGAGTCCCATACATGAGCGGCCTCGAGTATCTTTCGCGAGCGTGTACAGTTGCACTAAAATATAGCTGATATTCTTCTCTCTCTAAACCCTACACCAACTGTCCCTCCCGGGGACTCCATGACACGAAACAAATTACTTTCGATATCCCACGATAGAGGTGCAGACGAAGAGTCTGATCTCCTAACATGAAGAATTCAACATTTCACCCCTAAACGTGGATTCGAAGACATTCACTCGTGCAACCCGACCTACCTGCCTAAGCGCTAGACGTAAAACAAATATGCTGGTAAACATATCCTATATACCGGTAGTTCCTCACTCGAGGAGCTCAGCCAGTCAGAAGCGTTTGGCCTAAGAAATGCAGCCCCTGCCGTGGGAGGACTCCCCACCTATCTTTCCGGCCGAACTGCATGCTGCCGTTCCGACAGCAGCGTGTTAAGAGGCTTATATCGGGGTGGCATTGTAAACCAATGCCGCTGTAGTAGTGTGGTAGACACTCTGTGATTCATGGCCGTAGTCTGTCAGACCACAGCCCTTCCCGTCCGTACCTTTCCGAGAAGAAAAACGTCTGGTCTGCCCCCACCAGGTAGAAAAATTGGGGTCAATAATTTCAGCGACCCAAGGTATTTTTCGCGAAGTTCTCCCCAACTTGTTGACGAGTCGTACGACGGCGTTTGCTGCCGTTCCGTGTTTTTCGGGTTTGGCTGCGCCTTAGACAATACATATGACCCGCGGTTTTGAGGGGTCACAGATACGTTCGCCCTAATTGCCTACACCCCGCAGCGTATCTAAAACCTCCGGTTGCCTCTACTGTACGCCGGGTCAATAGGTAAACCTATGTATGTATAAACACACACGTCTTGTCCATGAGGACGGATACTGAGCACACGCACGGTACGGGGATTGCCGGGGAGAGGCGCAATCAATATTGTTGCTTGCCATTGTCAATTGGCCATCGGCCATGCACAGCCTTCTTGACGGAGCACCCTTCCTACTCACAATAGAGAGACGCCCAACATCTGGGCGCTCAAGGCTTTCTATCCATATGATGAGTAACAAAATATGTCTCAGTATCCCCTGCTTGGAACACCGTATCGGTCATCCCACGGTGGGGATGCAGCAATAAGTCCTTGAGCACCTGACATAAGGAGCTCAATATCTCATCTGAAATATGACTTTCAAGAATTCCGTTCGCGCAACCCGAATAACACGTCTATCCGCTAATCCTAAAACGGAATTTTCTCGTTCAATGATCATACCAACCGGTAGTTTCTCACTTCAGGAACTCGACCGGTAAGGGAGTAATCCCAAAGTAGGGGTTGCACTATTCAGGGGCAAACGTTCCTGACCGGTTGAGCTTCTGAAGTGAAGAACTACCGGTTGGTATGATCACTTTACGAGTGCTTTTGTTTAACGTTTGGCCCCAAACCGTGCCACCCTTACCGTGGGATGACTTGTCTGTAAAAATCATCTATCCCCTAGGGTAGCTACAATATCGATCTCATATTTTCACGTTGCGATTTAGTGCACCGAACCTTGACCAAGGCTACGCTAGGGCGGAGACTTCTGGGGCCTCTTATTTTCAGCGGCTTGGGGTTACTCACGCGAGTGTCCCCCCTGTTCCGTTTGCGGTCGTAAGCTTTCGTGCTGGTTTTCGCCGTTGCGATATGAAACCGCCCAAAATTATTAGTTACGCCGCGCTAAACTACTCGTGTACAATCAGTCATATTCCCATTGAGGTACAGAGTCATTCGGATGATTGGGCCGAGCCCGGTCGTTAAAAAAGTGGAAAGAGTCATCCCACGGTAGGGTTCGCACATTTTGGGGTCAGACGTTCCTGATCGGTTGAGCTCCTGAAGTGAGGAGCTACAGGTTGGTATGACACTTTCACGAGTGCATTTGTTTTAGGACCAACCAGCGAATAGAAAAGTTAATCTGGCTGCGCGAACGAAAATCGTGAAAGTCGTATTTCCGGTGAAATGTTAAGCTCCTCATGTCCGGAGCTCAGAAACTTTTTGTTGCACTCCTACGGTGGGATGACTCGTATACTATTCTACTGCAGCCTTGGTCTATTCCCAAGCGACATGTGAGTTGTTTTTATGGCTTCAGTTTCTAAGCACTAGTAGCGCGCTTGGCCACGGCCTTGTTCTTATCGGGTTTGCGATACGCCTTCCACCGACCTAAAACGGTTTCCTAAGCTGCGCGAACCAAAATCTGTTTCGGTTAAATTTTGTATTAACCTTACCCTCGTTTGTCGAAAAGGGTGCCCCCCCCCCCCCGTAGACTCGGTGGGTTGCTGGACCTTCCATGAGGAGCCGTGCCACGGTAGGAAGTCATCGGGTCGGCGCTAGCTAAAAGGAATGTTGGTGTTTCTTGGCATATTTAGAACTCAAATGAGAAATGCGGCCTTACAGATATTTCGACCATTGGGCGAAGGCCAAACGATGCAGGCTGGGCGTCTTGGTAGGGGAGAAGTCTGAAGCGCAACTTTAGGAAGCTGATGCTGGTGTGGCTGCACGCTGGTGCTCGAATGTTGGAGCTCTTGCACTTCTCGTAGTTTCGTCCATTCGATAAATCCGTTAAAGGGCTATCTATACCTGGGAGTGATTCGTGGTACGATCGAAGTTGTCCGTTTATGCTAAAACGGTTATAAATTTCGATGCTCCTCAACCCAAAATCGTCGTGAGTTCCATGGCTATTCAAAATGTGCACACGTACGTGTTTGGTTCTATATCTCGGCCGTTGGATTGTTTGCCGGGGGGTACTTTCATTCGTGGCCAAATCAGTTTTTGGCGTGTAGAGCTCGTCATGTGACGAGCCTCACAAGGCAAATACTGGTGGTGCTACTATACAGATTGAAGTAGCATGTGTTAAGAGTCATCCGACGGCACGAGGGGTGGAGAAATACGTTTCTGAGCTCCTGACATGATATAGCTCACCCGAAACACGACCTCCAACTGTTTTGGTTTACGCAACCCGATCAACATTCTATCGGCTATCCCTAAACCAAATGTACTGGTAAAATGATAATACCAACCTGTAGTTCCTTACTTCAGGAGCTCAAACGTCCCTGAACGTCCGACCTCAAAAAATCTAATCCCTACACTACCGTGGGATGCCCTTTCGAGTTCACACGATGGGGGGGTCCGATAACGCCTGTTTGGTCCATAAAAGCTCACCGCCTTAAACGCTAGCTCATGGAATTGTTTTCCTCCAGTGTTGTGCTTTTCGTGAAGTGTTCAAGGCTCCTCATGGTCCAATTCTCAGCCGATATGTTGACTCTATTTAACGTGGTGCAAGACTCATCCAAGGTCAAACCCCAAGCTAGGATCGAAAGATGCAAAGGAATATAGCCCGTGGCAAGGGGACCGTCTTGATACAACTTGGAGCGGATTTGCTTTCGTGTAGTTCCGCGGGGCAAAAGAGGGGAACACGACGTTCTAGCTAACAGAAAGATAAATGGAGTGAAGGGGCAGCTTGGAATACCAGTAAATGGACAAATCTATTGTTGATTTATGGCTTACGTGAACGCGTAGATGGTTCCAGGCCTACTCGCGGAACCTTTATGGGAATGGAACGTTAAGACGCATGTGGGGGTAAGCATCAATGGTATTATTCCAAAACTCCTGACCGGAAGAGCTCTATACCCCACCGCACACAAAATCTGAAACAACAATATATATGTTTAGCCCGATGTAGAAAGACTTGTCATGAGCGTACAACGAATGGAATAGCAACAACAAAAATGAATGTCGACAATATTGGGTTAAGGAGCCCAGCCATTCAGACAATACGATGCCGAATAGGATACCCCGACCGTCGCATACCGTTTCGTGTTTTCCGCAAGGACCGAGGATCGACGCAGGATTCATACAGCATATTCCCCAACCTCTTCCACTTACTCATGAATGACGAATTTATCGGTGTCACAACATGTCGATGCATGTGTTCACATCAATGTCGTTGAGCTGGGGACCCGCTTGCTCCCCATATATTCTGCACTTGCCAGGTAATAGGCCCTGAACATAAGTGTCGAGGTGTCTTCATGTACCGCAACACCTCAATAGTGCGTTTCACCGCCATGTTGAGTGGCCATCGTTAATATTAATAGTCACGCTTGCCGTTGTCCCCTTAAGACCCTGTCGTTCTCATGTATAGCCTCTGCCACCATGCACATTCCATGTTACCCTCTCTCATTGAAGTTACTGACGTTTCTTGTTCCACTCTAAACCCCCATCCGTGCTCGCGACAGCCTACAAACGAAGCACCCCAGAGCGTGTGGAGGTACGGGCCTATGGAAAGCACGAACGAGAGGATGCTGACGGATCTCTTGCAGCTTCGCCAGTTGGTTAGCCTTAAACCGCACAACCATTCACCTCGCCAAAATTATGTCACAAGGTATATTTAACGAGGAGAATGCATGGGGATGTGCGCGTCTCTGGGGCAAAACATAGGCGATTTTGGAAATCACCGTGTCGCAAACGTTCTCGACGTTAGATTACGGCAGGGAGTATCAGCGGACCAGTCAACAGTACAGGCATTCCATTTACTGTTAAGGCGTACGGCACGCGTAAAATACGGCCTGTACATATTTGGGTTTTTATATTTTCTGCCGTGGTGTTGGCGACTACATTGGTAGGATGGGCATGTAAACCGTTTTCCTAGAAGGCTGTCTGGACCCCAACACGTACACTGTATGGGAACGGCTATGAACCGCATTCTGCTCTGAGTGGTAGCATACTATGGCCTTGGTATGCGGTCGGGCTAGGTATACCTGGGTAGTAACCGACACACGTGCGTATTGCAGGCGTATACCTGGTCCTCGATTATTTATATTCGTTCATGTTGAGCAGGCAATCGTTAAAGATTGCCTGCGAGTACTTAGAGTTCGCGGCTACTACCGTTTCCAATGCGTATGGAGTCATCCTACGGTAGGGGTGTTACTTTTTCGAGTCAAACGTTCCTGACCGGTTGAGCTCCTGAAGTGAGGAACTACCGGTTGGTATGATCGTTTTAGGAGTATATTTGTCTTAGGACTAGGGGATAGAAACGTTGATCGGGTTGCGTGAACGAAAGTCTTGGAAGTCATGTTTCGGATGAGATACTGAGCTCCTCGTGTCAGGAGCTCAGGGACGTTTTGCTGCACCCCTACCGTTGGATGACTCTATGGTGCTTCCGCATACAGTAGGTTGTCCCCGATACATAACCATACCGTTGGGGATGCGATTCCTCCGCCGCATTTATTGTGCTGTACACCAACTGACTACCTTTGGTCGCATGTTGGGGAGATTGCAGAGCTTGGACGAGTCTACGACAATTTTAATGAGTAATTGGGCGTGTCCAGTATGATGGTGTCCAAGACAAGTACCTGGACCTGCACATAACATTGCGTGGCAATTGTTTAATTGCTCGAGATAGTTATCGTAAGGTCCGGTGTATGGGCGTCTATATGTCATAGAGGAACAAGGACTCTGCTGTTGGACGCGAGTTTGAATTGGGCAAGACATGTACAATCCTTCGCGCGAGGGCCGGACATTGATACATCGTTGGTGCAGGGGAGGAAGAGAAGGAGCGGGGTCACAATCGAAACTTGGTACGGCCGGACTAGCACCGTTTCGCCAAACCACCGTTTCGCCAAGCCATCTCTCAATGTCGGGGCTTATCACACCGAGGAGCTCCCCCATGTTGCTGGACGGCCATTAGCGTCATACAGGCTACTCGTCGCGTGCCGATGCTATTTGGCATCGATTATTGGGTTTCGCTTTTATTTTAATATTTCTCATTCAGGTTTGATTGCTCTGCATGTAGATATCTCCAAGAGAAGACAATGTGACGATCCATATATATCCGTGCGGGAGCATGTTTCGGCCCCCAATGCATTTATGTGCAGCCCAAGATAACTGGTCGAACTTGAATACCATCCGCCCGAGCGACCGCGTGTATTTACACAACGCACTGAGACACATGGTACGATAAAGATCCACGATCTTCTTTATGGGGCTTTTCATTTCAGAATCTCCAAACCTCACCCAAAAACGTATTTTGAGAGTACGGAATGTGCAACCAGATGACAAAACCCATGTCCTACAGTAGGCAAAACAATTGTTCAGACTGCAAAACAACAAAATTGACAACAAGTCCGACAACTTCGGGTGTTAAGGAACGCCGCCGTTCCGAAGACTTGTTTGCTTGCTGAGGAAATTTGCTACCCTTGTCGTGCCCCGCGTCTAGAGGCAACCCCAACAATGAACACCCGTGGGTTGAAATATTATCCAGCTTATACACCAGAAACGGACAAAATACTCAATTATGGTTTACCACGGAGACCCCCTGGGTCTCAACTGGATACCGATGCTAGCGCTCTACTGCTGCATCGGAAACAAGTATAGTAACTACGTTAGTCGTGTACTTGTCGATGTCATCCTGGGTGAGGAAAACCGGCAGCCGCAAAAACTATGGGACTGCCATCATGGCAAGGTTGAGCATATTCCCGTTTGTTTTTTAAATGTACATACATGTACTACCCCGAAGACGCTCGATGTAAACGTTCTGAATGTATATACCTCCGGGGTTCTCCGGTTTGCCGGTATCGACAAACAAGTAACCACGGCGGTATCGTGCTTATACACACACTCTCATCGTCAAGACTGCACAGACCTTTTCACCCGAAGAAGCGACTGTACACCATACACGGGCGCCTTTCATACAAAATTGAGTCGTCATGATATCACCCCATCTGCGTGCTATGCTCTACCAGTCTGTTCAGGTATCGTACCAGTTTCGCAGTACACAAGGAACGACTAAATACAAGAAAGACATACGTATAGCAGATGCAAAAACAGACATAGACACCTATGTTCCACAAGCACGGCTATACATCTCTCTCCCGATAGACGTGCGTGTCCTTGCTACTTACTAGTCGTTGTTCAGTCGATCAAACAGACCGAGTGCGTCGTTAAACTGCAAAAACATGGCGAATCGCTCGATTTCGTAAGCGCCCTTTCTGCTCCAGGTCACCTAATAGTCGAATAAAGTATTCAACCGGTTCCCCTCCCCAAAGCATATGAACGATGGGTGGTTCTATGCCATGTTAACTCCTGCAACTACTAACACTTGTCAGGGTGGTAACACCACCGAAATGCCCCCCGAACAAGCATGCACGTTTGAGCACATTAACGTGGTGCAGCATTGTGCCCGTGCCCAATCCGAAACCACAAAGTGAAACGAAGAGCACCATCAGCCGCAAACCATCCTCTTCTATTACCCGTTTACTCCCCGATACTTTGGGATTGTTTTTAGGGGGAGGCGCGGAGGAGGGAGGGGCGTACTCATATCATGTATGGCCGTAGTCTTATTACAATCCAGTTCAGCTCTTCAAGAAATGGCCGCTGATTCCCCAACACAATTTAATTATTATCGAAGCGGGGGTGGGTTGAGAGAGGGGGATATTCTACTCACCAAACCGACACACACCCACAACAAATGCCGCTATCAATCTCAGCTCGTCCAGAAGAACCGACCATTGCCTCCAAAATATTCTTGAGTTAATAGTGAGGTGGGAGGGGGGAAGGAGAAATCTTTCTACTCCCCACAACCTGCGCAAATTCACAACGAAGGCTACTACCAATATCAGCTTATCCTCAAGAAACAGCCATTGAGTCCTACACACTACGGGATTGGAAATCGGGGAGGAGTGGGGGAGAGGGAGGGGAGGGAAGGCTAGGGTCCAACCTATACCCCCCACACCCCGTATTCCGATCCTCGAGCAAGTTCACCTAGACCGACGCTTCGGTGGACACATCCACCCTCCCCCTAGTAGACAT
>JBBMKB010078021.1:0-12918 GCA_037833945.1 Alaria marginata
GAAGCTTCCAGCTTCCATGGAAGTGGAAGTTTCCACGGAAGCGGTGGAAGCTTCCATGGAAGTCATGGAAGCTTCCATCTACTTCCACGAAAAAAGCAAATAATGTACATGACCCGAAAGAAACCAAGCAAAAAGCAAGTCTGGCTGAGAGTTTCGGGAAAAAAGGAAATTCGTGAGCCGTCGAACTAAAAATTAGTTTGGAACGCACCCTTTCTCAGCTAAAAAAACTATCATAGCCTAAGCCAGCATTCACCCGCATGTTATTAGGTGTCTTGTTCTGTAACTCAAGGCCCTATCACACATACAGCTATCACACGCACCAGGTACACGCGTCCGACTGAGGTAAAACCCTTGGACAGGAATCTGACGAAGTAGTGCGGAAGGTTCCCCCCTCTGCTCAATTTCGTGGTTGACCGGAAGAGGAAGAATGGGTGGGGGATCGAACGATCTTGTGCGACCCGTTTATTCCATTTACAGTGCAGGGCACCCAATCTGACATATCATAGGGCAATAAGAAGGGCATGCTGGCATTTACAAGAATATCATGAATACGGGAGTCGTCGTACTGAAGTTAATCTAGAACGCACCCTCTCCCAAATTTGAAACTCAGTTTGTTCCAGTGTTGCTGTACACTGTTGCAGCAGTGACCTCTATAGCTGTTCTGTACTGTTCCGATACATGCTACTATTAGTACTAATACAGTAGTACTATTACTTCTAACAGTACGGTCGAGGTACACCCTTTTCGTTTCTTTGTCTCCTCACATGAAGATCCCTATACCCCACCCGAACAGAACGGATTTTAAGAGAAATGGAAGTGCAACCCAATGCACGATCCCATGGTCTAGGTATACAAAAAAAAAACAGATTGCAAAACAAGAGCACATTACCTCGATTTTTGGGTTAAGGAGCCCCGTCATTCAGTAAACATTTTTTGCCAAAAAGTGCTAATAGACTAATCGTAGTATTCAAATATAGCACGCGTCTCCGCGATTCTGGACAGTTTGTTTATTGCGCGAGCCTGATCGACGAGGAGTTGACCCTTTACCGCGGTCCCCGTGATTCCCTACTTTTGGTGGCAAGCCGGTACCTTATACAGGTGACGTTCGGTATCGTTTCACGGTTGGAAATGCTGCTACGAAACACCCTAAACACGGTGGGGTCCGAAGTACTGCAGCGAATAAAATGCGCATTCCAAGGTCGAGGCCCAACCCGCAGCGGCGCATGCTGCGCTACGGCTGCACCCAACCTTAAGACCTTTCTAAGGCTTCTCACTTGAAGAGCTCCGTGCCTCACACAAAAAACGGTTTTGAGAAAAATGGAAATGCAACCAAATTACTAATCCCATGGTAATAAGCAATGCCTTGAAACACACAAATGGTGTCTTCAAAGAGGGAACACACCTGTAAAGTCTCGCGGCCGAAGTATCACCCAGGTTTTGCAAAGACGAGTATCGACCCATCAATCGGCCGATCTCACAGCTGGCGTATTTGAAATAATTTGATTATTAAAAGTGGCATTTCAATGACGCTGACTAGGTCCTCACCGAAGGAGCCCCGCCAGCCAGAAACATTATGACTGAGAGCAGTACCCTTCGAACTATTCTCCTATCGTAGCACGGGTCAAGGTTTCTGTCGGTAGAGGGAGTAATTCGCTGTGAAACTGACGTCGTCCTGCCGGTACATGTTTGAACCTCATTCAACCACGCACTGCAACTCAAACCGGCGCTACTGTTGACGTACCATCTATGATATTGGAGCCGAAATTGGGCCTTAACCCGCGCACTGCAACTCCAAACGCCATCGCTGTTGACGAAGTACCTTTAGGTGCTGTTGCAGGTGGATTTGGCCCTCTTGGAACTGGGCAATGCAGCACCAAATGCGATCGTCGCTGTTGACGCAGCATTTATGACATCGAAATCGAATTTGGGCCGCATTGGACCACGAACTGCAACTCCAAACGTCGTTTGTATTCACGCTATATCTACGATATCGCAGACGTATTCGGGCTTTAACCCACGCACGGTAACTCCATTCCAGCTCTGTTGACGCCGTATTTATTATGTCTTTAAGTGGATTTTGGCCTCGTTGAACCGCGAACTGCAACACCAAACGTCATTGCCGCTGACGGTATTTGTATGGTATTACACATTACATGTGGTTCGGCTTCGTCGTGAATGACGAGTTGCTGGCGAATACTGTTTGTATATTGGTGGGTGGGCAAAGAATGCTTCGCGTTACCCTTTCAACCTGTACAGTTACACCCTCACGTTTTGCGGCGATTTACGGAGTTAAAGTAGAGTGGGACATGTTCGTTCCAGTTGGTTTTATGGTGGTGTAGAGGAATCAAGTGTCCGCAATGATGGGATACCGTGTAGGACGTGTGTTCATTCTTCCTCTACATGTACTGGCCCTTCGCAAGCGCACCCAGGAGCATCGGTTCGTACTCGTATAAACAGCTTTGTAGACTTATGCGATTTACCGCGCACTGATACGGAAAACGCGTGTTGACCTAAACACTTTTGACTCTCGGGGCTCCTGGATTAGACCGATTATATCAATTGGATGGAATAACGTGGAATACCGTTTGTGTTTGGCGAAACCGTGCGTTGTGTACCTACCTAGGCCTAGGATTGGTCATCGTGTTGCACTAAGTTGTTTTTTTCTCGGTTGCGTGCTTTGAGCGAGGTATAGTGGAGGCGCATGAAGCTTAGGTGCACCCCAACCGTAACGTGCATGCATCTGTATGTCACCAACATCGTGCTGGGTGTTTTTTGCGCCATTTTTATTATTTCCAGGTGGCGGTCGCTTTCCTGACGCCCTCACGGTCACCCTCGGCCAGGCATCCGAAGGAAAGTGGTACACGAGCACGCTGGAGCTCCAGCTGGCATCCTTTGCGGCCTGCGCTGCCTGCCGAGGTGTGCGTACGTTGCGCGTTGCCGTGACCAGGTCTATGCCACTCAGCCTCTGGGGCGACGATAGCTCCTCCAGTGACCCCCTCACAGAGGCAGTAAAACCTACCGCCAGAGAAAGAAGCTCACTCAGGCTCCACCGGCCTGGCGATAACCCGTTGGGTGACTCGTTTAATGGCCCAGAAAGCCGACGACTGCCTGCTCTGCGCGCGGCTGGCGCGTGGTGGAAAATTCCGGCGGAGATGCTTGTACCTGTGCTTTTGGAATCAGTACTCCTCAAGGAGGTACGATGGATGGAAGTGGTCGGCGTTGGCTGCGGGCCCTCGACCAACTACTACGGCCGGAACAGTTTGTGGATGCGGCGTAGCCGGCGGGCTCATTCGCCCAGGAGCTTTTTCGAGGATATGCTTCGATTTTTCTCTGCTGATGTTCTCCCACTCGGTATATGTGAACACAGCGGCAGCATACCTTGGCCTTCTGCACTTAAAGAGTTGTCTCTTGGCTGCTTAGAAGACAAGCCTGTCGATTGGGTGGCGTTGCCGAGTTCCCTGGAACGCCTAGTTCTTGGCGGATTTTTCAACCAACCGGTTGAGGCGGTTGCCTGGCCGGGTTCGTTGAAGCGACTGACCTTGGGAAGCTGCTTCAACCACCCGATTGGCGATGTTGTGTGGCCGAGTTCGTTGCTGGCGCTGAACATCGGGGATAACTTCGACCAAGCCATTACCGATGTGGCATGGCCCGTCTCGTTGCTGCAACTGTCCTTAGGAGATGCGTTCAACCAGCCGATCGACAATGTGACGTGGCCCCCTTCTTTGCTACAGCTATCCTTGGGAAATGCCTTCAACAAACCCATTACTGGTGTGGCGTGGCCCGCCTCGTTGGAGCGACTGACCTTCGGGAAATGGTTCAACCAACCGATCACCGGCGTGGCATGGCCCGCTTTATTGACGCAACTGACCTTCGGAAATGTGTTCAACCAAACGATCACCGGTGTAGCATGGCCGGCATCCCTAAAATATCTGACCTTCGACGATCCCACTGACCATCCGCACTTCGGTGATGGCTCTCACCCGCCAATCATCGATGATGTCGTATGGCCCGCATCTTTGCTGGAGCTCGACCTGGGGGCATACTGCCACCCGATCGCCGGGGTAGAGTGGCCATCATCCCTAAACCGGCTGGTGTTTGGGTCTACCTTCTACCAGTCGATTGCCGGTGTAGCGTGGCCCGCTTCTCTATTGCAGCTGACACTCGGGCGTTGCTTCAACCAACCGATCACCGAGGTCGTGTGGCCGGTATCCCTCAGGCTGCTAGAATTTGGGTCTCAGTTCAACCAAGCCATCACCGGTGTAAAATGGCCCGCTTCTTTGCTCGAGCTGAAGTTTGATTATGCGTTCAACCAACCAATCGGCGATGTGGTGTGGCCAACATCTCTAAAAACGCTAGTTTTTGGGAGAAAGTTTAACCACCCGATTAACAAAGTTGTATGGCCAGAATATCTAAACCGGCTGGCGTTTGGAGGTTACTTCAACCAACCAATCACCGAAGTTGTGTGGCCGGCATCTTTAAAACAGTTAGTTTTACGGGGGGTCTTTGATCAGTCGATTACCAAAGTGGTCTGGCCGGAAGGTCTGCAATTGCTTGAGTTCGGGACCATCTTCTGGCTTAGCCGTTCAATCAAGGAGAGTGTGTATCCGCCGTCCTTGAGGCGGCTGGCATTTCCTCTCTCGTCTAAAAAAGCAACCTACGTGGTGCCGTTGCCAATTTCGGTGGAGCCACTGACGGGTAGGATTGCCGGATTCATGGAACCAGCCGACCGGTTGGATACGTTCAACCAACCATATACAGTGTGGATGAGAGATTTGTAAGACGTTTCGTTCAGCACAATCACTGGGCTCGATACAGGCTATGGAAACCAGAGGAAGTCAGTGGAGACCATGTAGCCGACATCCCCGGAGGTTTAGATGAAGTATACCTCGGAACTACTACGGCCGACTTCGTGAGTTCGGATCCAACAAGGGGCCTTTTGTTAACACATAGATATTCCAAACGTGTGAGAGCGTGAGGTAGAAAACTGCCAGTAGACGGGCTATCGGAAGGCTGAACTCCCTGCACGACAAGCTAGAAGGCATGTATCAGGGGGGGGGGGGGAGAAGGGATGACGCCCATGGCCATGGCCTGTGGCCTGTCCAGGAGGTCGCCGCGGGTAAAAGCTCCTACACGTTGACCTGGAAAGCAAAAGAAACGAATAACAAACAAAATGGCATTCAACGCGTTAAACGGCAAGGGAGCGTGGGCTCAACCATCAGGATGGTTGTTGCGCTTGGTATCAAGATTACAACAGTTGCTTCGTTTTTTCGACCCTCGGTTTCTGTTTTATTATTTCCACCGAGTCGGTGCGTGGCGTCGTTTGGCCACGCCAGGCGCATAGGCTTCCCGTGGGGGGAGAAGGCCATGGGGAACATGATCCCTGGTATATGGCCTCACCTGTCATTTAAACTATTACGGGGGACCATAGTAAACAGGACCTGAGGCATATTCAAATACCTATATATTTACTTATCTTTACTAACAATATTTGGTCCTATTTACTATGGTCCCCCGTGATAGGAGCCCACTCGTTGGCGTGGAGTGACCGTCGTCTGGTGAGTTTTTGCATGCTTTGGGCGAGAGATGGCCTGTTCGTGCCCATGTTGGCGAGTCACACGAGGCCAGGGCCACGGTAGGGGGATAAAGTTCAGGGCCTGAGTTTTCAGCGACCCAGAGTCAATCGCGCGACTGCCTACAGTACTTCTATACCTATTATCGCTTTCGCGATAGGCACCGTTAGTTATTATTTGCTGTGAGAAGAACGCCCTTCTATACCCGCTTTAAAGTGAGGTATTGCTGTAACCGAAGCGCACAGGTGGCCAAAGCTCAGTGGACGAAATAGGAGTGCCCTCCCTGTCGCAGCGTTGGTCGTGATAACTTTGTCTGGAGTTCATTCATCCTTCGGGGGCGTTGTGGTATATACATAGTACCCGTCACAGCTCTCCTCTGAATAGCTCGGTCGGCGGTTCACTCAGCTGTCCGTGTTGTTCCTCTGCTAAAATACACGATCAAACACATTACTCACGCAAGACGATGTGGCGGTCAAGGCCAACAAGGAAAAGGCTACAATTAGAGCGCGCCCATTTCTAGGAGCTTCTCTTCGAATCGCGCGCTTACCGTTTGCCCGGGTGCATCGAATGATCGACATCACGATTAAATTTTTCTATCATCGGGATGTTTTAGCGGAGTTGTTGTCCTGTCATGCGGCCACGGGCTTACCAGGGAAATAAGCTAGCTAATGATATAGTTACGTTCCATAGTAGAGCAGCTTGTGGTTTGTGTGAAGCATGTTGCCGGTCAGTACTGCGCCCACGAAGCGTGTTTGTGTTAATTTTTACGAATGACAATGAGGTGTGGTGAAGAAGGTATCTGCTAGGGCGGGGCGGGGCAGGGTATATCCATTAGGCCAACTTTGCTGAATGCTCTTCCTCTGCGTTCCGTTGCTTCGTATACACAGCGTGCCACTGTATACGCACCAGAAAGCTTACTGCTTACGGTTGAAATAAATATGACTTGGTTTTCGCGGCTGGTGCCTGGACCATACTTGGAGCAACATTGATTTTATGGGTGTTTGTGCAAGCAGTTTGGTTCATTTGTTTTGTTCCCTTCTGCGGCATCTCTGGTGGTCTGGTGGTAAAGCTCGTACTCACTATGGCCGACTTCATGAGTTCGAGTCCGGCACGTGACCTTTTTCGTAAAATAACGACATGCTCAAGGTGCGAGAACGTGAGTTGGCAGCATGCGATGCAGATTCGACGAGCCGTGGGACTGCTGAACCCTCCGCGCGATAAACACCAGGGCAACGTGCGGCGAGGGAGAAGGGGTGGGTGAGACCTGTTGCCACGGTTTTGTTTCAGAAGATCATTGAGGATAAAACCTCCTATAAGTGAGTTGAGCTGAAAATAAAAAGTGACGGCACAAAAAAACAAAAAAACGCTGCACGTCAACAGGCTGCATGAGAGTCGACCACTTCTGAAGCACATGTTAGTCTGCCGTCGCCATGAAAAACTCCAAGCCCCAAAGAGCTGACGACAGAAACATGCCCGCGCAATTTCTGTCACTACCCAACCGCACCACTCTCCCCTCTTCGTCTCTTCTTCGTGGCCGCTCTGTCAAAACACACACGATACGGTGTCAGTGCTCCCATGTACTTTCTGGGGCTTCTGACGTGAGGAGCTATATACCCTATCATACCCAAATACTGTTTTTTATCTAAAATGAAAACACAACCTGATAAACAATGTTGTCGTGTTCTAAAACAAACAACGAAAACATATTGCAAAACAAGGACGATGTTGCGACGAGTTTGGGCTTTTGAGGGGCCCGGTCATCAAATAAAATTGTTTTGCTGAAATGTGCTACCTCTAAGCACAGCAGGCGTGACACCACTAGTGCCTAGTGACTAGTGACTGCTCTTGGGTGCATCTTTCTTGAGCCAAGCTTTGCGTAGCGCAGCTATTACTGCTTGAGCGATACCAGTCGGATCATCCCGAAAGTGCTCCACTTCTGCTGGTAGACCCAGCAGATTTACCACGCCCCGCACGCGGACACATCCATCCATCCACTGAGAGTTTCCCTCGGCCCCGTCTTGGCATGTATTAAGCGGATTAGCACACACCATAGCAAGCATCACATAATACTGACGATTTCATTGCGGGCGATCCGGAAATAAACCCTCAGTTAGTTGACTATACGTCGACGGCTGATGTTATACCTTTTTCTTAATAATACTCGTAACTGCTTTCTCGGCTTAGTTTGTACCTGGTATGAACGAACAGTTCCGCACAAACTAACAACACGGCGTTATCGGTCGGGAAATCGACGGGTGATTGCAAGCACCTACTTTAATACTTGGTCTTCCTAGAGATAGACGCACGCCCTGCAGTAAGAGTGCGCCTAATTTTCCTGTGGCTTTTCTCACTCAAGCATCCCCACCTGACCTGACTATTTTAAGAGATACTTTACTAAGAGAACTTTTGAAAGTAAGACCCGGTGAGCCACCATGGTCTAGGTATATATGCAACGAATGGGATTCTAAGACACAAACATTAGTAGTACTCCAACGATGTTGGGTATTTTGTTAGTCGAACTACTGTAGTGGTAATTGATTAGCCCCGCCAGATATAAGTATTTCGGCCAGGAAGCGCTACCTCTATCCTAACACGCGTCGACCGATCACATCTAACCCAAGACACCCAGCTGCGCAAGCAACGATGGAAATCCCCACAAGACACCGGTACTGGTGGACACTATCTCCAAATTCAACAGTATGCAGGCGCCATCGACACAGATCCCCAGTGACGGACAGACCCATTTAATCCTTTGCCAAATTCTAGAATGACCCTACTCCCAATTCAAGCGATTTGTCCCCATAGCGGGAGTGCAGTGCTAACAGGCTTAACGGCGAGACCCGAAAGGTATAGCGGTCGCAATGTTCTCCACGCGCGCCACCATACATCAAGCGACGGAAGCAATGCCCAACCGATAGCTGCTGCGATCAAATATCGCTAGTCTACAACTGAGCCCTTGTCCAACAATGCACCACCCAACGCAAACCCTCAAAAATCTTCCATGCAGATTAAGTTTGGTTGGTCGAATGAGTCTGAACCCAGGGGCCAACCACATCCATCGTCCTGCTCGTAGAACTCATCCTCAAATACCTCAAGCTCCAGAGAAAGAGGCAATTCTACTGCGTCCAATCTTTCGCAACACGTGTCGCTAAACGCCACGCATCGCAGTGATGCCGGCCACACAACCTCCTCCATAGGCTGATCAAATCCATGCCCGAACGCAAGTGATTTCAGGGCGATCGGCCACACTACCTCGGTGATGGGGAGATCAAACGCATCCCCAAGCACCAGCCGGTTTAGGGATGCTGGCCACACAACCCCGTCAATCGGTTGGTTGAAGTTGCGGCCGAAGGCAAGCATTTCCAAAGAACCGGGCCATACCACATCGTCGATGGGTTGGTCGAAGGCACCCTTGAAGGCCAGTTGCAGCAGAGAAGCTGGCCAGAGGACATCGGCGATCGGCTTGTCGAACCAATCCCCGAATGTCAGTTCGAGCAAAGAATCGGGCCATGCCACACCGGCGATCGGTTGGTCGAATTTATCCCCGAACGTCAGTCGTAGTAAAGAGGCGGGCCATACCACGTCGGCGATCGCCCTGTCGAACCACCCTCCCAGCGTAAGATGCTTCAACGAGACCGGCCAAGCAGCCGACTCGATCCGTTGGTGGAAACATCCCCCGAGGGCTAGCCTCTCGAGGGAACTCGGCAATCCCACCCACTCGATTTGCTCGTTCGATATGCAGGCGATGGACAACCGCCGGAGCGAAGACGGCCATGATACCGTGCGCGGGAAATACATTGTATCCTCCATGTGGTCGTCTAGCGCGAGGAACTTTTGCATCATCGCGAAACTGTTTCTAGACGTAAACACCAGCCGCGCAGCTGACCTCTTCCAAATTTCGCAGAAGTTGGATAGGGAGGTGGCTCGCGAACTGATCTGCCTGCAACCAATACCGGTCACCTGCATCCATTCTACCTCCCTGAGGAGCGCCGTCTCCGTAAGTATAGGCACAATCATCCCAGCCGGCATTACCCACGAAACGCCAGCCGCTCGCAGGGCAGGGAGCCTTCGGCCCTCATGGGTATTGAGGGAGTCACCCACGGCGTTTTCGTCACTCCAGAGGCTGAGTGGCATACGTTTGCCGACGGTAACGCGCAACGTGCGCCTGCCGCGGCAGGCAACGCACACCTCAAAAGAAGCTAGCTGCAACTCCAGCGTGCTCGTGTACCATGTCTGTCCAGATTCTTGACCGAGTGCGATCGTGATGCCGTCAAGCCAAATATCGCCACCTGCAAAGACAGATAGAGCGCAAGCAGCAACCAATAAGATTCCCGATGAGCAAAAAAACAAATCATGAGTCGTGACAACACAAGTAAGATGATTTTTGAGAATTGGGGTAGTTGTCACGAATCGTGACATACCGTATCATTTTCCTGAAAATTACATGGGGGTTAGTGTAACGATTTGTGACAAATAAAACGTGAGTTGTGCTTGGAAAACGTGACATTTCGCCAATTTCCAAATGTCACGAGGCGGGTTTTTTGTTTGCGTTCGTTAGGGATGAACCTTATTATTAATAGGGTCATGCATGCAAAGCGGGAACCTGGTCGAACAGTTCCTGCTTAGGTCCCGCGAGGCTCTCAGGTGCAGAGCGTGAGCTAGATCAAGCAGAATTGCGTCTTAGGTTAGTGTCCGTGGTTAGCATCCGGGCATGGAATACATGACAAGGCACCCATCGACATCGCGGGTCGAGCCATAAAGCCTCCAACCAAGGCAAGTGCCACAGTAGGTAGAGGCATGCTCGACACTCGTTAACTTTGGCGGCGATTAGTGGGCCACTGGCAAAGCTGCACACCTACCCTCCGACACCTGTCGATAGGCCCTCTCCGCGAGGAATTCCCCCCCTGCATCACCACTGATCGATAGCGGCATAGCACAAGTTCGCGGCAGTTCAAGATATTTTAAAATGCGCAGCACCATCATCGGTGACGATTGCGCAGCAACATCGCATACATAAAAAACTACACCCACGCCTTTTACTTGCATCTCGTTAACGCGGGCCCCATGTTCTTCGATGCCTCTCTTAAAGAAAAGGCCTGGCTTTGTTTCCCGCCAGTTATAATAAAATATAGATGTACAAGGGCTCCGCATGAGTGCCGGCATTCGCCGGCACCCATGCTTCGGGTAGGGCAGGGTAGCAGTTCGACTTGTTCGATAGATAGCAAGCAACGAGACTACCGATACGCACATGAAACAGTTGTCCGTGTTGTATCGAAAGTAATGCCAAGAGATCAATATAGCCCAACAGTCTGCACCACTAATGTGGAAGGCTGACTTTAGATCGGATTTTCAACCAAAACAAATACCACAGCTAGGTGTGTACCTTACGTACCTCCGAGGCACACCACAGCAGCAGCAGCCTTGCACAGCAGCGTCTAGAGCACTCGTATTTGTACTCGTACGGACATACTCGAAGTATGTGCTGGTGCTCGTATATACAACGCTCGAGCTCGGGATTAAGCTACTTCTACTACTGCTGTTGTTGTAGTACCTGCTTCTCAAGCTGTGTACTCGTTATATATGTCATGTTTACTCATCACTCCGTGTCCTTCCTCGAATCCGTTTCTGGATAGATCATTTGAAAATGAAAATAGTATATTCAAGGCTCTAGATTCGAAAACCAACACAAAAAAAAGGCACAAAAGTTGTATCGGTACGACTTATTACCATACAACAGTATTAATAGTAGTACTACACGGCAGATCAATCGTCCAGGTGAGAGCGTGTTCCCGTACTTCACATACTCGACACACCACCACAGTGCTGCACAGCAGATCAAACTACTGGCAGACAGAAGAGCTCACACGCTCGGGCTCGGGATGCATCTACACTGAACAGCTGTAACTACTTGTGGGTGTAGCTTTTGTGTCTAAAACACTGTGCTCGTACTTACATATACAACAGCAACAACGGTTGGAAGCTCTGTGCTTCGTGCGTTCTCCGCGAGCAACGCGTTATTATTCACGCGTGGCGAACCCTCGTCCAAGCGGGTTGGTGGCGCTGGACTAAGCCGAAAACTGCCATTGTTAGGTTCGTTGCGGCGCACTCAGCCGAGAGCCTCCAAAGCAACAGCAATCGTAGTCGTTGTTGCCAAATGTCATCGATACCGCGCGCTGCTGCCATCGTATGATACACTGCTGGCGGGCGGAGCTAGGAATATGCCACACCGACTTGCGGCGAGACGCAGCAGCAGTGACAGCAGCCGAGCCAGCGTCGGCGCTGCTGTAGGGCAATGCTGTGTGGCTGATGTGTGTGTGGGTGTGAGTGTGTGCAATTGTTTGTGGTGGGATGAGCGATGCGATGGGTCCCAAACGTTTTCGACTGAGAAATCCGACTGGGGTATCCCGTCGATCGTGCCTGCTTCTCGTCTGTCTCTCTCGGCTCCCGTACGCGTTCACAGTGAGGTAAGCAACCGAAAACGAAGGGCGGGGGGATTTGAAGTCGATCCTCGAAGAGAGCGCCCGAACAAATGAAAAAACCCACGCGAATTCGAAGCAGGCAGGACATGTTATGGTGTGTGTGTGCCCGTTGAACCCGGCCATTCGAATTTCTCAGTCGAAAAAAACTATTTTTCGCCTGTGTTCGCTTTAAATTGTTACACTGCTGAACGTAGGTCGCAATAATATTTCCTTTTTTTGGGAGCGGCAAACGTAATGAAAAAGGCTTGACAACCCGCGCACGCGTTCTTCACGGTTTACGCCGGAAGCATACAACGGAAAACGAAGGGCGAGGGAGCGTTGAAGTCGATCCTCTCGCCACAGCACCACTTTGAGATGTAGAACCTACCGTGGACACTCATTCGAGGATGGACCGCAAGGCAACATCGACTGCCACACGCACTCTTCGGAGCAGCCATGCAAAGGGCTGACAAAATGTGATTCCTACTGCATTTTAAAAAAGTTGCCCCTTCGTGTTTTGCGTACCGCTGCTCCCTATCAAGATTCAAAGATAAGCTCAAGGGCCCGTCTAAAATCCAAGATTGTGCCTACTTCTCGCCTGTCTCTCTCGGCGCCCGCACGCGTTCACCGCGAGGTATGCAGGGAAACGAAGGGCGAGGGGCGTTAAAGCCGATCCTGGAAGAGAGCGCTCGAATAAATGAAAAGACCCTCGAGAAGTTCGAGTGTCGAGAATCGGGTACTGAGGCCAACACGATCAAAGATTTTCTTGCCGCTCCAAGGTTTTTCCGAGTTCATACATCATTTTATATATAGATACAAGGGCTCCGCACGGGTGCCGGCATTCGCCGGCACCCGTGCTTCGGGTAGGGCAGCGTTAGCAGTTCGACTTG
>JBBMKB010078032.1:0-12917 GCA_037833945.1 Alaria marginata
ACTCGTCCACCACCTCCCCACGATCGTCGCGATATCTCGAGTCCACACGAGTATCGTGATATGTTGCGTCCAAACGATCATCGTGACATCTCGCGTCTCGATACCGCGCTGACGCAGATGGGATTGGCTCCGTCCATCCCTCATCCCTCCGAACAATATTCGGGCGTCGCAGAGCCCATACTACGCCGTTGTAACCGTACTGGCCGTTTTCAGCCGCCCGACGGGCAGGCGCTAACGACGGTCGAACTACATCGCGCGGTCGGTACTCGTAGCAGTCATTTACTTCCGGGTTATCCCTTCCGTCGCGCGGTCGGTAGCAGTCATTTACTTCCGGGTTTCCTCGATCCCTTCTTCCCCAACCCCGTCCTTCATCGGTGTTTTTAACCCCCTGGGGTGAAACCAGGACACCATCATGATACCCCCCCCGTATGGGTTCGTGTAGTTGGCAGTCGGTGTTTTGAACACGCAGCGACGAAACCGGGTCATCATACTTCGGTTGGGGTTCTCGTAGTCGGCCATCTTTACGATAGTTGTTGCTTCGGGTGTCTCGGTCGGCGTCTTCACTACCACCATTGCCGTTAGGATCTTGGTTAGGATAGCGTCCTCGTTCTGCCGGTTCGTCCGAGTATACTATCTCTCGTCTGACTAGCGGGGGGAAAACAACGGGGTCCGCCGTTCTCGCTGTCGAAGTTCCAACCACCGGCGTCGCCGTTATCGACGGTACCCCCACCGGCACTATCGCAACCGGCACTACCTCAGTCGGCACTATATCAGCCGGCACTGTATCAGCCGGCACTGTCGGAGCCGGCACTATCGCAGAAGCGCTGGAACTATCACCCGACACCGCCGGCACAGCTCGTGCAGCTTGTGCCGAGCCACCTATATTAGTCTCCTTTCTGCTGCCCTTCCTAACTCTAGTCTTGGCGATCCCTCCTGACCGAGCTGTTTTCCTCCCCCTTCCACCACCCTGAGATATTCCCGTTTGAGCAACATCTCCAGATGTCGCGCTTGCAGCAGAAAATCTGCGTGAGGGATGCGATTTGCCGGCCGGAGGAGGAGGAGGAGGAGCAGCCCTGTCGTCTTTTAGGAGCGCATCTAGTCGAGCAATGGACGCCATGAGTTGTTGTTCCTCTCTTTCTGCCGTCGCAGGCACCCCCGCCGCCGATCCAGCCTCTTCCTGTGGATCTGAGAATTTTCTCGGAAAATTCCGTTTGCCGGTGGCACTGACAGTGACATCGTTACGGCCGCTTCTTCCTCCTGCTGAGTGTACGCATGAGCTGCAGTCGTGGTCGTGCCGTTGTTGAAACGCGGGGGAAGGTGTTGGCCCGCCCAACGAAGGGCGGTGAAAGTTGTCCTGCGGCTCGCCGAAGGTGTTGAGGGTCGCAGTGGCGTTGGCTCCGACCACGCATGGGGTGTTCTCCATGTGACATCCCATGGGCAACGTACCATCGTGGTTGGGGCTATTGTACACGAAGCTTCCGCCGCTAGCAGGACTAGCAGTGGTGACCATACGGCGGCGATCTGTGCTAGGGATGGTGGAGGGCTCGCCGTTCGCCGCCGCGATCGTCTCTGCGTCTTCCTTCTCGCGAGAAAAGCAACGCGGTGGGGTAGCGGTGGGGTACGTCATGAGTCATGATTCGTGAACGGACGAAGGTGTGCTATTCAGGTTCCGAGCTTGCCAAGACAAGCAACGTGGTAGGGTGTTTCGTGAGGGGACGAAGCTGTGCACTCAACGACGTGGATATCGCCCAGACTGACAGTTAACGTATCGTTGCTTACGTCGTTGAACCTAGAAACTAGACTGGAGGAATAACGTGCTAAGCTCGGTCTGTACATCGAATACGTTAAGGCACTGCTTACTGTTCCCGTTTTGGCGCGTGCTTTCTACAGGAAAAGGCCGCAGAGTAACCCCCCCCCTCTCACAAAATACGGATGTACACGCATTCTGGACACTCATCAAATCTCCACTACTCCATATTTCAAGTGCGAGTTTTTTCGTGTGATATTGGCATGGGACCAGAACTTCGAAATGTTAAAGGCGCAAGCTGAGCGTCTACTATACAACTCTAGACTATGGCAGAAGCCATTACTAGTTGCTGTCGGCGGCAGAGATGCCGAGTGCGGAGAAGCATGACCTGGGGGATCAAGGACACCCATCGTTTCTTCGAAGAACCCGACGATTACGGCGGTTTCACGAAGCCCAATAAACGATGCCATCAAAATGCGGCCCTCTTCGCACTGTATATATTACTATTGACTATTAACTATTTCGGGGGAACGTAGTTAGTAGGAC
The DNA here is from genome assembly GCA_037833945.1 of Alaria marginata. Taxonomy (NCBI): domain Eukaryota; class Phaeophyceae; order Laminariales; family Alariaceae; genus Alaria; species Alaria marginata. Next base: position 2,294 of record JBBMKB010078032.1, read on the forward strand.
CTACGGTAGACACAAAAACCTATATATTTATCTATTTGTACTATCAATATTTGGTCTTGTTAACTGCGATTATACTAGTAATAGTTCACTAAGGCTACGGCTACGGTAGGAACGTTATCCCCCTTTTCCTCACCGAGTACAGTGGGGTATCCTGTTTAAGAGCGTCTATAGCAAGATAAACCGGAGTTAAGAGCGGTCAAATCGGCTTGTCACGCCTTGTGATTCCTATACTAATGCCTATTTGATACCCGAACGGTGATAATAACGAAACGGAGATAAGAGCGGTAACTCTATTGGTAGCATGTTCCGAGGGACTGTTCACCCGGGTACCCCAATGCATGTATAAACCCCTCTCGCAAGGGGCTCTGTATTTCGCTCATAAACATAATTAAACCTATTTTGTTGGAACAGCAAGGGACGAAGCAGTTCCATGGCGGCGGCACAAATCGAAAATCGAAAAACACAATAACTCACAGATTGCAATTTTACAAGGTAGGGGGGTAGGGTATAGCCACTCTTATTAAATGGCGCCCGCCCTAAAAGTACCAAAACCACTGTTGCCTTGACCTTGGTCACTTGCGATATTTTAACTATGTTTAGCTGACCTCACCTTGGCTTTTTTCTGCAGCTCATCGGCGTACTCGGATCGCCGTCGCAGCAACTTCCTCCGCTCTATCTCCACCTGACTCTCCCGCCCTTTCCCCCACCGCGCCCGCTCAGAAATAGGGGTAGATGGCCTCGCGTTGTTTGTCACTAAAGTTACCGCGGCCAAACGCCGCGCCGCCTCGCACCGCGCAACAGCCCTCGCCCGCCGGCTCATGGCGGCAATATAGCCACCGTCAGCTTGCCCTCCCCTCCCTCTCTGTGCGCGCCGCCCGCGTGACAAGCTCGTTAACCTCCCACCACGGGGACACTGGTGCCCGTTTGATAAGCTGGTAAATCTCCCATCAACGGCGTTACAAAGAGGAGACCTGTTCGAGGACAACGATCTTACGCCACCAGACACGAGCTCGTACCCTGACGTGCTCTCCGTACCCCCACCGGGAGCCGACTGAGCACTACCGGTACCCCAATCTCTCCTGTATTCCCCACCCTGTAGACACCGTCTCCTCCCGTCGCTGGGTTCCGCGGGCGATCCAACCTGATTGGTTCCTTCATGCCCCCGCCTCAGTCGGTTGTGGTCTCCGCTGGGGCTTGCACTGCGATTTCTACCCCGCATGGCTGCACCCGGCGCTGGATGCTTTGGTTTTGGTCCTGGGCTGCGAAATCTGCCTCGCATGGTTGAACCCGGAGCAGCATGCTCTGGTTTCGATCCCCCTCTTGACGCTATCGAAGACGCAGGAGTATTCCGCACGGTACGGCGAGTAGAACAAGAGACGACGGAGTGCTCGTCGATGGTAGCTACCTCTGTGACTGGTGTTAGGAGCTCTCTGGGAAGGAATATCGTTGGAGCGGGCCCTTTAGCGCCAGATGTTGCCGCGGCCAAGGAAGTGTTAACCTTAACCGCACCCACTACACTTATTACATCCGCCGCACCCACCCCTCCCACCCCGCCCACCCCACCCACAGAGGAATAAGATAGTGGTATGGAGGTAATGGAAGCTGGTGGAATTGGGTGGATAGCGGTGTCACGCCCCCAGCCCGGTGCCCTCAGTCTAGAAACACCAGGCTGTCCTCGAAGCTTGTCGTTGCCTCGATTCCCGGGCTTTTCACTATCATCTCTGTGGGTTGCTGCTAGTGGGCTGTCAAAAGCGGGTTCTGGTGGTAGTAGCTCAGTCGCAGACGCTTTGTGGGTTGCAGTTGGGGGGCTATCAGAAACGCGTTTTGGCGAGAGTAGCTCTGTTGCAGGCCCTTTGCGGGTTGATATTGATGGACAATCAACAGCGTATGGTAACGCAGTTGCGTTTCCTTTGCGAGTTGCTGTTGACGGGCTATCAAAAGCGCGCTCTGGTGGTAGTGTGGAGCCTTTACGGTTTGCTGTTGGCGGACTACCGAAATCGCGTTCTGGAGGTAGTAGCTCAGTTCTAGACCCTTGGCGCGCCCGATCGAGTTGTCTTTCCCTTGGAATTGCTGCTGCACGGCCTGGCCGTAGCTCTGAACGCTGCGAGATCACGGCCGCCTCTTTATCCGCACAATTGCCGTCCGATACAAAAGAACCTCGCTGTTTGGAAGCTGCCTCGATATTTTCTCCGACGACGACGACTGGGGGTAGTGCTCCATTTTTGAAGGAGAGAGCCGGAGCTTCGTGAGCGGCACGTTCGTCGCCCAAAACGTTTATGTTTCTGCTTTTGAGGGAGAGAGCCACAGCGGGATCAGCGGCACCTGTATCACTCGGTCCTCCGAAAGCTTTTGCGTTTCCGAGGTATTCGTTGTCCCGAGATCGCAGAGCTCGACAGGTAGGAGTAGCACTGGGGGTGGTTTCGACCGGCAACTTGAAAGCCTCGATTCGTGCTGTCGCCGCCACCTCTGTTTGAAGCATGTTTTCTCCCCCGGGGCGTATATTTGTGAATATGCTGCAGTTGCGGGGATCCCTGAAAAAAACGGCGAACATCCGCAAGAACACCTTTAGCGACGAGTCATTACTAACAAAAATATTTTATCTCAATCAGGCAATATGTTAGAAGGCATTGGACAGCAAACATCCGAAATCGCGGACGAAATCATTTTACTGCATCCGAAATAGCACCCTGTACTTAGCGAGTGGCAACTGACCTAATTGTCTTATCTCGAAAGGAAAGGAATATGTCAGGAGGTATGGCGTAAATTGTTGTACGGCAAGCATCCGAAATAGCACCCTTGGCGAGTCCCAACTGACAAAACTGTTTTACCTTGCAGGGAATACGCCAGAAAGCATGGCGTTAAAGCTTCTACGATAGCACAAGCGACGACAGACACGACATTATATCCTCCTATTAATACCATACAATCAACATACGACATCCTTAACACACGGCACATCAGCACAGCACCGATGTACTGCATGCATTTTGATTCAAACCAAACTCGCAGCGCTACTACGGCCAACCGGTGGGAGTACCAAATGCTACAATTTGGGTAAAAACATGCACGCCTATATTTCAGTGGTAAACCCTTGAAGATATATTAAAAGCCAAAAACATGCACGCCTACATATCAGTAGTAAACCCGCGAGTTTCTTTTCTAAAGCATGCTCACCTACACACCAGGAGCACCGCTTTACTGCATGTCATTTTGATAAAAAAACAAAAGTCGCGACGATACGGCCGACCGGTGGGAGCACCAAATGTTACAGGTTGGGTAAAAACATGCACGCCTACAAAATGACATACCAGTACACCACGATGGCTTTTCGACAAAACAGAAGTGCGATCCGATGAACAATCGAGCGGCCTAGGTACACAGAGAATTGTATTGCATTCTCCAACGGTTTTGGGTATAGGTCCTGAGTGGGAGCCTCGTCAGCCAGAAACAGATTGTAAAAAAACTGCTACCCCTACCGGCAGCAAGCCTACATACCAGTAGTAAACCCGCAATACTCACGAAACGGACAGGTCTAAGCTGTCGAACAGCTCGGATGGCGGTCGGCTCCTTGTGCTCCCGATCTCTCCACCGCCCTCCGCATGAGTCTCCTTCGTTAGTACCGTGCTGACGTCGTCCTTTACCGCGGTCTCGTCCAACTCCATCGCCGCGGCTTTGGGCGCTACGGCCCCTTCAACATATTGTTCCTCGTCTTGGTGAACTACAACGCTTCGTCTGACCGTCGGCCCCCTTAAGTGGATAACGGCGCCCACTCGTTTTTTTTGCGTTGTCCCACTTTTGACTGAAGCGCAGCTCTGCTCATCTGCCCCAATCACTGTAGGGGGGCACGTGGAGATGCCGTCCCCTTGATTCCTTGTCGGCCGGTCGGCGGGTGGAACGCTTGCGGTCGTCATGTACGGCAAGCGGTTCTTGAGGTCCCGGAGATGATTCCTTCGGATCCAACAGAACCCACACAACGTTAGCGTTAGCGTTAGCGTTAGCGTTAGCGTTAGCGTTAGCAAAATGGAAAATGCGTGAGTCTCAGAATGCGAAACGAAGCAGGGCCTTTGACTTTTACAAAGCAAAATACATGACGCATGAGTCTTAGAAAAGACGCACCAAGAAGAGCGCGGGGGGGGGGGAGGGGGTGCCGTCATTGACGTATGCCTGCCGTCACGTGGCTGTGTACGGCAAGCGGCTCATCAAATCCCGGAGGTGGTTCCTTCCGATTCACGAGAGTCCACACAAGGTCGGCGAGACACAGGACGCGTGATTCTTAGAGTTAGTCCTAACGAAACGAACGAAATCACGATCCGTGACAAAACAAAATCACCCCATCAATCACTCTTTATCGAATGTTTCAACTTTTTCAACTTATCACGATTCGCGACAAAAATACCGGTCCGCGAAAATGTCACTGTCCGTTTTGTTTTGTATCGACCCGTTGCGTTCTTGTTATTTATTAGGAATGGCGTTTAGAAAAGACGCCACGAGAACAGGCGGTGGAATCGTGCTATCATAGGCTTGGCACCAATAGTGATATCCATAGTGATATCCATGAAGAGCCAATTGGGGTGGTTCACAGTTTAAGAAAGGAGCGGTTGGGCTAGGGCAATCAATTATAATAGGATAATATACAAGTTTGACCCTTCCGAATCGCTAGACGCGCGAGCCTTGGAACAGACAGACACCAAACTCTTCGAACAGACAGACACCAAACTCTTCGAACAGACAGACGCCAAACTCTTCGAACAGACAGACACCAAACTCTTCGAACAGACAGACATCAAACTCTTCGAACAGACAGACACCAAACTCTTCGAACAGACAGACATCAAACTCTTCGAACAGACAGACACCAAACTCTTCGAACAGACAGGCACTAAACTCTTCGAACAGACAGACACCAAACTCTTCGAACAGACAGACACCAAACTCTTCGAACAGACAGACACCAAACTTCCAAGGAATTGTATATGGTGGGGTCACGCCATCATAGCCGTGTTGCGCCGCTTGGTATGAATGCATTAATCATTGATGATATGATATCCATCGCGCCAAATGGGGTGGTCCACACCTTTATAAAATAAGCGGTTGGGCTAGGACTATAATACTACAAAATTCACCCCAGCAGGTCGCTACTAATATTATACGTTTTTGGTTAGTCCAATGGCGGCAACGTGCGCGACGTTGTGTTAGCGCCCTGGACGGAAAAAAAAAATTGGAGCACCAACTAAAACAAAGCAAGTGTAGCTGTCGCCAGGAAACCTTGCAGCAGGATATTTGTATGATTTGTATGATTTGTATGATAACTGTCGTCAACTTGTGACGTTGGTGAAAGGCGGGTGCATCAGGCAACTCCAAAGGGATGCCAATTTTTTGTCGCCGCCGAAATTAGAAACTCGTGACCACATCATAACCTGGTATTATTATTATTATTATTATTATTATTATTATTATTATTATTATTATTATTATTATTATTATTATTATTATTATTATTTAACTTCCCATCTGACAATGTGCAGCGCTTGTTCCTGTCATACAGTCAAGATACAATGGAAATCCAGAATCCAATTATTTAAGACAAGGAATATGTTACGAATCTGGTAGTATCGAGACACAGCAGGTGCTTACCGAACTTTGTCCCTTCTGCTGCCATTCCCAGCACGCCCTCCCACGGCGTCACCGTACGCAGGGGCTTGCTTGACCAGGAGTTCCTCTTTGGCGCCTTTCGCAAGAGGCCGTCCCGCTGCCCCTTCCTCACGCCGCAGCATCTTCACCGAGCTGACATTCAAACCTGCACGGCCTTTTCTCTCCCGCATCGCCCTTATCGCCGCTGACCTGACGTCCAAGCCAGCGCTTGATTTATTCTCGACAATCTCTTGCGGCTCCAAAACTATAGCATCGTTTCTAGCGCTTGCTTCGTCTTCCCTGTGGAAGGTTTGGCGACCAAACTTAACGGGCTGGAAGGCGTTATGGTTTGGAAGGTCTTGCCGCCGCTGCGGTAGAGGTTTGGCGGATAACGTGTGTGCCCCTTGATCGTCGTGTTTTGTCGGAGTATGGCGGGGGTTGTCGGGTCGATTTTGTGCCTGTTGCTCGTTTTGGTCGTTTTGGTCGTCCCAGCGACGAGTGAGACGGTGGTAATCACTTCCGGGTTGTCGGCTTCCCTCGAGACTGTCCGTAGATATGGCCCTGAGACTGAAGATAGGGGAAGGCGACGACAAACACCAGAAAGCTATGATATATGATAGGGGGTTGGAAGCGTGTACGATAGAGGTACAGTACAAATGGTACTACTACTGTAGTACTGATAGTACCTTTTCTTGAACACAATGTTTCTGATTGACGGGGTTGTTGCTTTCAATTACACTAACTATACTAATTATACTAGCTAATCATACTAGCTATACGAATTAGACCGACAAACTACTAACACCCAAGATCGCTCGAATGCAATTAGACTAGTCATTAGACTAGTCATTAGACTAGTCATTAGACTAGTCATTAGACTAGTCATTAGACCAGTCATTAGACTAGTCATTAGACTAGTCATTAGACTAGTCATTAGACTAGTCATTAGACTAGTCATTAGACTAGTCATTAGACTAATCATTAGACTAGTCATTAGACTAGTCATTGGACTAGTCTGGTAGAATGTTGCGTGTTCGTTGTGCGTTTTTTTCCCTCGATTTTTGGTCGCTGCGTTGCACGTTCACATTTTCTTGAAGTCGGTGTTAGGACGAGGTATACAGGTACCAGGGTATACAGCAACACTCCTCAAGTGAAGAAGGAAGGAAGGAAGGAGCCTGGGTGCTGTTCAAGGGCTATGATATTCATGCTCCTATTGTACGATGCGTCGTTGACCAGTACAAACCAGTACAAACCAGTACAACCCAGTACAAACCAGTACAAACCAGTACAAACCAACAGAAGCCAACAGAAGCCAACAGGAACCAACAGAAACCAACAGAAGCCAACAGAAGCCAATAGAAGCCAACAGAAGCCAACAGAAACCAGTACAAACCAACAGAAGCCAACAGAAGCCAACAGAAGCCAACAGAAGCCAATAGAAGCCAACAGAAGCCAACAGAAGTCAATAGAAGCCAACAGAAGCCAACAGAAGCCAATAGAAGGCAGCTGCGGCAGGGAAATGCGTTAAACGGTTCATCCACGGTAGTGACAGCACGGTCGTCTAGTGACAGGACACATGCTGCTTTAATCAGTTTAATAACACCATTCTTTTTCCAAGGCTCCGCATCTCAGGAGCTCTATACTATTAGTAAATCATTCGAAAGTCATTATTGATAGTAAGTCGCCCAAAAACCGTTTTAGAATAATCTGATAAGTGCGACTAGTTAGATCAACAAACCCATGGCCTAGATATTAGTTGCAAGCGAGAATGACATTATGGTGTATTGTGTATTGACATTATGGTGTATAGTGTATTGTGTATTGTGTATTGAGGGTTTGTGTTAAGGAGCCCCATCCCTTGTTTTTTTTTAGCCGAAACGTCTATACTATTAGTACTATTCATAGCACGCATCACAGGGCACACTCAGTGTATCAGTGTATCAGTGTATCAGTGTATCAGTGCCTCCGTTTAGCAATGCCTCAGTTTATAGAAACAGTGTTATAGGCCGGAACCCAATTTATGTTCAACAAACTGCGTCGCGCCATACCCTGCACGTTTTTTTTGGGACGTCGCACAAAGTCAAGCGCAAATAATGAATGTGCCGCATGTTGTTGGGGACATCTGACTGTCGCGTCTGCTGCTCGTCGTGTGGTATTTGTTAGTAGCGATTACTGGTGAGTCAGTTCGTTGACTTTGACATCTACATAGCACTGTAGCTACAGTACTGTAGCCGGGAAGTCTCGTCAACTCACAGCCCTGTATACCGGACTTTAGACCTTCTTTAGACCTTCTTTAGACCTTCTTTAGATCTTCTTTAGACCTTGTTTAGACCTTCTTTAGTCCTTCTTTAGACCTTTTTTAGACTTTGTTTAGACCTTGTTTAGACCTTGTTTAGACCTTCTTCAGACCTTCTTTCGACCTTTAGACTAAGCTATAAACTATAAACTATAAACTATAAACTATAAACTACCAGTATACGCTATAAACTATAAACTTTCCGGTTAGAGTTACTTGCACGGTGGCTAATTGCTTGTTCTTTCGTTTTCAAGCACTTTTTTTTAATGATATACCTGGCATGGGTGGTTCATAGGAACGCCTGTGTTCCTCTTTTTCGGCTTGCAACACCCCCGGGATTTGAAGCCAACAACATCCCGAAGGGAAACATGCCGACTAAGAACATCCCTAAAGGAAACATCCCGACTAAGCACCTCTTGTACGGATAAACTTAACATGATCTGAAATGCTTAGTAATAACGAAATTAAAACCAGTCGGCGACTTCTAGAGAGAGAAGGACATTTCGTGCCCACGGTTTTGTGATAACACATCATAACACAGCACCAAACGTATTTCTCTAGGCTTTAATACAGCACAGCCCTATCAATTTGGCTTTTAACACGCCTGCTGCCAAGCTTAGTTAGATTCATTCTGCTATTTCCCCGTATGTTTTCATGTTTTTTGCAGGATAAGGGCCGTAGAGAGGTATGCCACCAAGCCTTCCCTCAATTGTGCTCGGTATGCCCGAGAATAAACCCGTTTTTCCCACCACCGTGCTCTTAAAGACACCCAATTATGCCTAAAGCAATGCATTAAGTACATACCTCATGCGGTCAACGTCACCGCCCTGGGCTGTTTCTTCTGCGACCGTCCCGTTTGATGCTCCTCTGTGAGATATCCCTCCGTTTGATGCTCGTCCGTGAAAGCCTCCTCCGTTTAAAGCTTCTCCGTGAGATGGCCCTCCGTAAGACGACCCTCCGTTCAATGCTCCTCGGTCATGGTCCTGCAGCCATCACAACAATCAGAATCGACCAGCAGTGGGAATGCTGAGACTCAGTGCGCGATTATAACAAAGGCATTTATATGCCGGGGGGGGGGAGAGAAGGGGCGACAGCTGTGACCACGGCTTGTCCAGAAGCCGGAAATTAAAAAAGGGATTGAAAATCAGTGTACACCAGCACCGCAGCTACTCCATGGGCGCGCCCCCCTCGAAAAAAAAGTCGGGAATGTCGAGCCAGCGTCCTCTTTCCCACCAGCCACCCCCTCAGTCTAGATGCAAGAAAGTACAGTACGCACAAGATGCGGAAGTCCGCCTTAGGAGGGATTCTTATTAATAGTAGGATGCAGCTCACCCTTCATGCGACTCGCCGAACACCTCACGGCGCTTCGTGCTTGGTGCACGCGATGTCTGCCTGGTCGTTGAAAACCCGACGTGCTCCGTCCCAGAATTGTAGGGATGCGAGGGTCTATGGTCCCTACGACTACGGCTATACAAGAAATGAGTACACCCCCCCCCCCAATAAAATAAAATAAATCAGTTCATTTATGTATTGTCATTTTCCCTATCGTCTCTCTCGAAGGTGAAAATTATTTATTTGTCTCACCCCCACACTATAATATTACCAACCGGTACCTGGTATATACGTAAATACACATATGTTCATTGATGTTTCCTAAGGAACACTACCGGACCTGGAATAAATCAATACCTTCACCCCTTTACAGCCAGCCCTTTACTACTCCTATACCTGGGGTACGAAGTACATAGCTGGTATCAATTGTGAGTTTTACTCTAGAAAAAAATGGGGGGAAATATTCGATATATATCGGTTGCTTGTTCCCATCTCATTCCGGTCTAAAACGGCTGGCGTGGGTACGTACCCCGCATGACACGCAAGACACATGATATCACCCCCCCCCCCGGGGATGCATTTCCGAGCTTATTTTCTCCACAAGAGCAAATTAAAAAAACAAGTCGCTTAAGGTTCGTCATATTAGCTTAAATGTTACCTGGTACAAAAGTTTTAACCTATACTTTTTCTTTACTTTTTCAAGCAAAAATATGTACCTGGTACCTGGTAGTAAAAAATATAAAAAACAGAAAGAGTAGGAGTCGTTCACAGAATAAACGATAATTGTATCGATACAATTTTTTACGATTTTTTGGCAGATATAATATTATCTTGTGAGAATTTTCCAAGCAAGTGAAGAAGAAAACGAGGGGGGTAAACGCAAAACGAAAGGAGGGGTAGTTTAGGAAATATGTGGTCGAGATCTGTCCATGGACGCATCGTTCGGCGTGCTTTCTCTCTCCCCCTACGAAGCGTTGTCGAAAACATTCAGCGTCGAAAATCGTCCGAGGGGGGTGTGCTATCTTAAACTGTTACTACACGGGGGCACGTTTTCGTTGGTTTTGTTTTTTGCGGTGGCCTGCTCTGCTGCTGCTTTCGCTGGCTGATTGTTTATTCTCTGCCCGTTTTTTTCTCGCCGCTGATCGGGACAAAACAGCCTATTGTATATGAGTATCCACCATTAAGTTGATTGTGAGTCATTAAGTTGATTGAACTCACAGCTGACGCATTTGAAATAGATTTATAAAACAGCCTGTGTGTTGCTGATACGTATTATATTATAAACAATTATAAAAACGCTCCAGCTGTGAGATCGAGGATTTCGTCGAAACTCACTTCGCAAGCTGTGTGTGATACATCGATCGC
>JBBMKB010078043.1:0-12913 GCA_037833945.1 Alaria marginata
TTCCTGTTTGGCCGTCTGTGGCCACCACCTATCTCCTAAGATAGCGATCGTTTTCTCGCTACTATCTAATGTACCAACATTCTCCATGTCACATCCGTCAATTTTCCCCATCTCCTCCTCTTTCACCTTACGTCCCCCCTTGCACAGTTCGCAGTCTGCCACCATGTAGGTTCTACTCTCTTCTGCGTTACCACACGGGCAGCTCTGTGCACCTTCTTCCTCCTCCACCCGACTACTGGTTTTCCGCTTTTTTCTTTCTGGCAGGTCCGGGGAGGGTTGTATTCTTACCTTTCTTGCGCGCACTGGACGGCGGGCTGGCCTATCCTCGTCCTCGCTGTTGTCCGGGAGCTCGTCATCGTCGTCCACCTGTTTGTTAATAGTGCCGAATTAATTTACATCAACTATTGTTAATATTTTCATTTTTCCTGTTTGTTTTGCGGGCCGAATTTACATCAACGTATTGTTAATATTTTTCATTTTTCCTGTTTGTTTTGCGTGCCGAACTAATTTACATCAACAATTGTTCATATTTTTCATTTTTTTGTTGTCCATCCGACGATGTGCGTGCGGCATGAGCCTCACTTAACACCCACCACCGACAAAAAATCCCCAAGAAAGAAAGAAGAACAAAGCCAAAAGGGGAAACCGTATCCCCGCAGTCACTACGAGCTGGGCCAGCCAAGAACAGCTTTTATATTCGTCCGTTCATTAGCGCACCGTTTTTTCGAATCTTGAGCTGAAAACTTGACACGCGCTTCATTTATAGTCTTCCCGAGGGGTTCATTACTGCACCACTTTAGTTAGTTTTTTCGTGAGTTAAGGCACATTTAAAAAAAAAACTGAAATTGGTTTCGGCCATAACTGACGAAAATAAACAAAAACTCAAGTTTTCTGGGAGCTCGTCGTCATCGTCGACCTGTTTGTTAAGCGTACCAACTGGACACCAACACAAATATACCAGAAATTGCGGGATACGACTATTTATCTGGGCTTTTCACGGGTCATGACCCGGCCCGCGGGTCGGGTCAGGAAGCTTCCAAAAACTCGCGGGTTGAGTCGGGCCGGGTCAGGAGGTGTTCGAAATTTCACGGGTCGGGTCAGGAGGTTTTCAAAAGTCACGGGTCGGGCCGGGCCACCCTGACCCGATCCGGCCCGCGAGAAGGTATCCGACCCGTGAAAAGCCCTGCTATTTGTGAACCCCTTCGGGGCTTCGGAGGGAAACACGATGAAAATAAAGGACGGTTACAGGATCGGCAACACCGAGTAGCCCGGGCTGTTGAGGTAGGGGATGTGCCCCGAGGACCAAGGCTACCGTAGGTATACCAAAAAATACGCGTGCTACGATAGAGGTACGAGCCCTTTACTGCCGTTTTTTTTCTGAACGACAGGGGCTCCTTCCCCCAAAATCACTTACTAATAGTATAGGAATGTCCGTTTTTGTTTTTCAATTGCAAAATTGTTTTTTTTTGCATACCTAGGCCATGGGTTGGGTTATCAGTTTTGCACTTTCAGTTTTCTAATAAAAATCCGTTTTTGGGCGAGGTACGGATCTCCTCAGGCGAAGAGCCCCATAAAATGGTTGGTACACCTCCTACCGCACTATTATATTGGTACTATTAGTAGCGTGTGTCAGGGTGGGCACTTTCGGGGCCTTCTATTTTCAGGGCTCCGTGTCGCTCGAGCGAGTGGCTAGCCTGGTTTGATTTGCCCGTCTCAAGTTTGTTTTGTGTTTTTTGCGTGGTATTCGAGGCAACCGAGTTGTCTGTTACGCCTCGGCAACGAGCTGTACTCCGGCTTTCAGCTGGGCACAGGGGCGCTGACGCAATTGGTGTACCCCCTGTAGTGAGGGTGAGGGTGCCTGCCCTACGGTAGCTCACCGGCACAAGCCATCGGTACCGCTTGCTAGCCCCGACCATAATTCAGCTCGAGGAACTCAGATCTGTTCCGATGGAAACGCCACCTTTTGAGTGGAAAAAGCTCGCGAACAGCACCAGCCGAGCTCTACATTGTTTACGATGCCTACAAGCTCTACCGCCTCCGTCCCCGCTACACACACGTTACCTTTACCTTCAAAAGCTTGTCCACCGCTGGATGGTGCAAAAATAACCGCGTTTAAAAATAACCGTATTGCGAATAACCAGGTTACGAACAACCCCATTTTTATTTAGATGGCATCCTACATTACCTATCAACTCTACACCGTCCATCCCCATTGCACCCGAGTTACCTTCAGAACTTCATCCACAACGAGATGGTGTGTCAGGCCTTACCTTCAAGAGGTCATCCACCGTCAGGTGGTGCGTCGTGAGAGCCTCCGTCGTCGCCCTCAAGTCCTTACTCTCGACCCTCACAGGCCTGCGGTGAACCCTAACATCCCTCCCCCCGCCGGTGGCAGAACCTACGTTTACCGCTGCTCCAGCCCTGCTGCGCCGGCCAGCATCATCACGTTTGCCGTTGCCGACCGCGGGTAGCGCTCCTCCCCCGCCACCACCACCACCACCACCACCACCACCATTTCGTACCCTTTCCAATGTGCTTGGGTTAGGGTTAGGGGTAATTGAACTTGTTGTGGACGGGCTGTGGTCGTGCACCCCTTGTTCGCGATTAACCACCCCTCCTCGTGCGGCCAATTGAGGAAGAGTAGTATCGGTCTTCGGGTCCCGAAAATCTCCGACCCTGATATCATCGGAGGATGCCTGGTTATCTCGTCCGCCAGTTCGATTCGCTCGTCTGCCGGTTTGATTCGCTCGTCCGGTAGTTCGGGTACGGCCTTGCTTCTCAGGTTGCTGCTGCGGCGTTCGATTTCGGTTTCTGCTGTTGTTGTTGCCGCTGCCGCTGCTGCTGCTGCCACTGCCGCTGCTTGTTTTCGTGCTGCGGCTTGAGTTGCTGCTCCTCTGAGTTATCGGGCTTCCCTCACTCGTTAGCTCGCTTCTTATAGAAAAGTCTACACCGCTGTTAGAAAGGTCTACCCGCGATCGTTGCTTGACATCGTCGTGCGAACCCCCTCCTCCCCCCCCGCTCATCTCCGGGAGGCGATTTCGCTTTGTCGTCGGGGACAAACGAGGTTTCTCCCCGAAGGATGAACCGCCCGCTTGCTGACCCCCAACCTCTCCTTTCTCGCCATCGCCAAACACACTCGGCCCATTCTCGCCAACTCGAAGACCACCTTTTCTTGCAACTTCTGACGCATGACCTCCGGCTTGGAGACCATCTTTGCTTCCTGTGGTGATTGAAGAAATGGCAAGGGCAGGAGGTAGAGTACGGGATGCGGTATCGACATCCTCTGTAACCACCTGTTCGTTCACGACCTCAGGTGTGCCAGTACTGCGTGTGGTCTTGGAAGCCTGGAGATCCGATGGAACCGCCGCACTATGTCTGTCCATTTCGCCAGGACCAATACCGCCCCCACCCCGACTTTCGCTTAGGCTTGCCCCGCTCTCTCCCGGAGGTTGCTCCATGACCAACTCTACAGAAGAAGAGGTAGCGGTTGTCGTATGGGCGAAGGACTCGGGGGAAGTAGTTGGGGCTGGTTGAGAGTCCATGACCGGCGGAGGCGGCACCTGGGAGTACTTCACGGTTAATGGGAGCTGCTGAGGCCCCTCCCCCGACGATGGCGCGGACCCTTCTGTCAACTCGGCGGACAGAGAGGACGCGGCGTGTCTTGTGACGTCCGCGATTATCACGGACATCTGCTCGCCCGTTGTTTTGTCGTCCGCGTCTGAGATATGGCCACCATCCACCTCAGTATGACCACCACCATCCACGACCGCAGCGGCTGCTGCATTACGCATCGTACTCCCCAAGGTATGGCCGTCATCTACCGCAGCAGCTGCCGCGTCAAGCGACGAATTGGTGACCACCGGGCGCTTATTCTGCAGGCTCGGATCGCAGTTACCCCCCTCCACAGCTGCGTCATTAAGCGACGAACTCCCGACAACCGGCCGCCTGTTATCCATACCCGGGTCGAATTCACCGTCGCCTGGATCGATTCTACCGTTGGACAACCGCGATTTAGATCTTTCAACGCCAGGGTCGAGTTTACCGTTGGATGGTCGCGCTCTCGATCTTGCGCAGCTCGGATCGAGTTTACCATTAGATGGTCTCGATTTCGACCTTGGGCGGCTGCTATCGGAACGTCGGCCATCGAGAAGGGTGCCAGGCCGTGCTGCAGATTGTCTCCGGTGTTGCTGTTGTTGGTCAGCCCCCTCATGAGTCACCCCCGAACATGTCGAGCCACGTTTTTTACCGACGTTACCGCGTCTTACTATTAGGTCGGTTGAATAGTCCGAGGGGGGATCGGAAATCGACACCGCATTTGTCGACGCCGCGTCAAAGCCTTGCGGCTGTGATTTACTCGACACCGAAGTATTCGCATTTCCGCGTCTTACTAGGTGGGTTGAGTCCGAGAGGGGATCGGAAGTCGTCGCGGCGCCCAAGCTGTAAGGTTGAGAAGTGCTCGAAACGGCAGTATTTGCTGAGGGAGTCCGAGCGGTAAACCCGAAGCTCATCAGGGTCTCGTTCAGCGAAGCAGTGGAACAGTTCCCCTCCCCGGATGATTGTGCCAGGCCAATCTTTGGCGCTGTCGCGCTCTTAGAAAGTACGGGCACGAAAACATTCTCGCCGGGCGCGCTACGCCGATCCCGACGCCTATGCGGAGCTGATCTACGATCTCGAACGGACGGGGGCGCGTCGGGCGTGCGTTCCGTAGTGCGGACGCGTCTCTCCGATTTGCGGGGTCCTCTTCGCGCAGGAATCTCTTCCTCAAACCGCCAGTGTCGACCCTCGATACCCGGCACATCCGTGACCACCGAGGATTTACCGGTATCCTTTGCAAGGTTTCCGCAGGACCCGCTCTTGATGGCCGGGGTGGTTCCTTTAACGAGGCATCCTCCTCCTCCTCCTCCTCCTCCTCCTCCTCCCGCCGCCGGCCTATCTCTTGCGGCGGCCCCGGCTCCCCCTCCCCCCGACGGCAATAACTTCCCGGTTGCTCCTCCGCTATGCGTTTCACGCCGTTGTTGGATTCGCCTGGACCTATGCGATTCGTTCATTCCACGTTGTTGTTGTTTTTGGTTGGATCTATGGGAATCGCTCGTTCCACGTTGTTGTTTTTGGTTGGATCTATGCGGAGGGTAGCAGTCATCTGCGGACTTGCTCAATCGCATCATAGTCCGCAAAACGTTATCAGCGTCGGCCTCGCCGCGCAAACTGAAGGCACTTTCGGTCATGGCCAACCCGGAAGAAGGCGCCATGTCAAGTGACGAAACGGGTGGAATCGATGGGAGTTCACAAGAAAAGCGGGCCCCTTCCCCCAGGCCGCCCAGCCCCCCGGCCGGTGGGGTTTCTCCTTCAAAATCGAACTCCGTCGGTGGCGTTTTTGTTCCACCAGAGCTCGCTGACGCTGGCCTGTCTCGATCCTGATTGACCAAGCTGTCCCGATCAATCCCTATACCCCGATCGGTCATGGCCGAGAAAGTGTGGCCTTGACCATCGTCCGGTATTGATGATGAGCTAGCTGTGTTGCCGTCCCCTAGCCGCCGGCGCTCGGATTCACGTTTTGAAGTCCTGCCAATTTTTGAAATCGTGCCACTTTGAGCAATCATGCCACTTGGCGAAACCCTGCCACTTGGCGAAACAATACCCGCAGTCGGAAGCAGCTGAGGGTAGTCAACAGATGATGCTTCATAAGTGGCGGCAGGATGTCGCCGTGCGTTTTCCTCCGCCTCTCGCGAGAACGGCGACTTCGAAAACTTTAACAAAAAGTACGGCATCCGTCCCGACCTCCTGCTGTCAAGAAGTCTTCCGTCGCCGGTTTGTGAACGTCCGGTGTTGCCAAGGGGGCCGTTCTCCTTTCCCCTTGAGATTCGAATTTCTCTCAAGGCGCCCGCCTCCGCGCGAGATACCGGTCGGCTTTGGAATGCGTTCCACGCGATCTCTTTGTCTCCGGCGGAGAACGTGTTCCTTGGGTTCAGCCATTCTTCTGGGGTTGCTGCGTAGTCGACCCCGGGCAAGGCTCCTTCGTGCTTTGTCCACCTCGAGGCTTCCACCTGACATAAAGCGACATGACGACATTTAAAGCTTGTATCCATTCTGCTCTGTTTTTTCCAAAAACGTACCAGGTATGCCTTTTTTCTATGATAGCATGTTTTTTTTTTCCCAAAACATTAAGTTTTTTGTTTTCGAATTTGCTGTGAGATTTCTTAATTTTCGCCTGGTTATTTAATCCTGTAAAGCGACACAGTAGTATGTGTTGTTGTACAGCCCAAATAAGTGAGACTCCACCGATGCCGGGTAGTTCCTGACTTGACGAGTCATAAAGTGCCACCCCAAAAAGTGCCACCTATACCGCAGCCGCGGGAACGCTAAGGCAAAAGTTGCCACCCCAAAAAGTGCCACCTATACCGTAGCCGCGGGAACGCTAAGGCAAAAGTTGCCACCTCAAAAAATGCCACCTATGCCGTAGCAGCGGGAACGCTAAGCCAGAAAGTGCCACCCCAAAAAATGCCACCTATGCCGTAGCAGCGGGAACGCTAAGCCAGACAGTGCCACCCCAAAAAATGCCACCTATGCCGTAGCCGCGGGAACGCTAAGCCAAACAGTGCCACCCCAAAAAATGCCACCTATGCCGTAGCAGCGGGAACGCTAAGCCAGAAAGTGCCACCCCAAAAAGTGCCACCTATACCGTAGCCGCGGGAACGCTAAGACAACATATATACGTACGTACATCCGCTCTTACCTCGAAGACGGGCCCGGCCTCTTTGTACGCCGCAAGGAGCGCCTTCGAAGTGTAGCAGCCTCCGGTCGGGCGCCGCCCCTAAGTCGAGCACGAACGAACACATTTTAAGCAAGCGCCACACACGAGTTCGCGCGCCACCAAACGTATTTATTATTATTATTGTTTCATGTTGTTTTCCCGTCCGATAATGTTGTGTGAAGCATGAGGTTTAATGTCGATCTATCACAAAACATTATTTCTAGAAAAAAACAAGAAGAAAACCTGGCGAAACTAAAAAAAAAAGACAAAAAATGCGCTCTAAGTCTGTTGGTACTGGTATTACAAGTCGGAATCAAACTCTATTAATAGGTAGACGTGGTTATGTTTCCTAAACTTCCTGGAGTGAAGCACCGCCCCCGTGGTATGCATTACTTAACGATTTTACCTCCTACAAATCTGTCTCACGTCGGACAGATGATCTATAGATCATCTATCCCCACTTGGTGATCTTGATATTTCAGGAAGATGTGTACTGGTATGGTCTAACCTCATGTTGCCGGGCGGGAGCCGTGCGATCTGCATGATCTAGCACATGTTTTCCTGGGTTCGATCCGTACTCACTATATACATACAGATCCTGCACTATATGACATTTCCTTTTTCTCAAATCGTGTTTTTTTTGGGTGACTTACTATTAGTATAGAGTAATATAATATTCCTCAAGCGAAGAGCCTCAGAAAAAAAACTATCAACATCCTCCCTACTCCCGTAGCTCGCATCTCACCTGGTGATCGCGCCTGCTGGCGACTGTCAGGACGAGGTCATCGATGCTAACGTTGGCCGGTGACCACAGCACTGCCGCCTGCGGTGAAAACAACGCCGCCGCAGCTACCGTCGGCACGTCCGTCGGCGCCGCCGCGTTCGACGCTGACGCTAGCGCTGACGCTGCTGCTGCCGCCGTAACGCAAGACGGACGACGTATCGCGGTAACTTCCCTCGTACTGACCGGCACACCACGTTCTTCTTTTTCTTCTTCTTCCTCCGCCCTGGTTTTGCGTTGGAGGTGTGCTGCTTGTGGTTCCGCGTCCTCTTCTTTCCCTCTCGGGCTAACACCACCACCGTCACGACGGACTCCGTTAGCGCCCGGCGACATTCGGTCACGACAAGACGGTGACAACAGACCATACCCTTCTTCCGTGCCGATGTCACCATCTCCGGTCGGTGTTACATCTCCATCTGCAGTAGTATGATCCTCTCCTGGTACTCTGGGCATCAGAGACCCAGGTTCGCGGCCCAACAGGAACCCCTGCTCCAGCCAGGAAACATCAACTTCGGATGCTGGAGGGGGGGAATCAAGCCCCCTCCTTACATCATCTCCACCCAGTAACACACCGTTCGTGCAATCACCTCTCATCGCATGGTTCATGCTAGTGTGGGAAGGCGATCTAAGCGCTTCCGAGTGAAGTGACAGCCACGCCAGGTGATGTCGCCCAACCCCTTGGGTAGGCGCCGCACCGAGGAACGACAGATCGAATCCACGTAGTCCCGCGAGGCCGACATATATACCTCCGGACCCTCCGGCCTCCCGCCCGTCTGTCATGGGGGAGCCGGTGATGGGTCGGAGGCCGTCAGGGCGGGTGTCCGTGAACATGAGTTCGTGTGCCGCTCGAACGAGCTCCATTGCGTGTCGTTGCCGTTCGACATCGCTCTTACGTCTACCGTCTGTTGGGTCGATGCCGTCGTCGTCGTTGTTGTCGTTGTGCTCGGGGTAGCCGCTGTCGATCAGAGAGGACAATCGTCGGTTGTTGCGTTTGTTGTTGTTGTTGTTGTCGTCGTCGCCGATTTCTTCGAGAAGGATGTCTTCACCGCCGCCGTCGGCGAAGCTAACCCTGCGCACAAACTGGGGTGGTGTTGCCGAAGACACCGCTCCTCCTCCCCCGACACAGCCATCATCATCGTTGTCATCATCATCACTAAAAAATCGGTTCTTATCGTCGTCAGTGTTAACCATGCCAGGATCCGTCGAACCCTCAAAATCTCCCTGCGGGTTTAAAATCGACAGCCCTATTGGAGAGTCTTGGGCAGACCGAGCACGACGCAACAGGTCCGCCTTCCCAACTTTCGCAAACGCGGCTAAATTGTCCATGGAATCGTCGTCAAATTCTCCGACGGTCCACGGGCGTTTTTCATTGCCCCACGAAGTTGTCGGGTTTTGTCCGCCTGCCTTCGATTGTAGTCTCGACCGATATGGCGGTCGCGACGCTGCCGCCCTAGGATAATCTTCGTTCGGGAAACTTTGCTTCCGACCCTTGCTGCGCACAGGAGATGTGCCACGAAGCCTATAAGGTGCGCGTAGCTGTAGGGCAAAAAAAAAAAAAAAACGGCACGGGTTTTGGTTATTAAGACGGGGGCGAAACTGGGCGGAAAAACAAAAACAAAAAACGGCACGGGTTTTGGTTATTAAGACGGGGGCGAAACTGGGCGGAAAACAAAAACTAAAAACGGCACGGGTTTTGGTTGAGACGGATGAAAAACTGGGCGGGAAAACAAAAACAAAAAAACGGTACTATACGGGGGTTAAAAAATAAAAACATCGAAATCCAGATTTCGGGTTTATTGGAAGACCTACTATTACGGGGGAACGTAGTTAATAGGACCTACGGTAGACACAAAAACCTATATATTTCTCTATTTTTACTACCAATATTTGGTCCTATTAACTACTGTAAGTTCCCCCGTAATACCTGCGTCTGTTGACGCTACAGTAGTAGTTCTTCTGTAGGGCGGTGGTGTGCCAGGGCTGAGTGACCGCCTTATTGGGGGAACCCACCTTATTCATTCCAGGTTACGGGTGCAATTCCCCAGTCGCGCCAAGCGATTTTGACCGCCTTATATCGGAATATCGCCTTACTCAGACCGCCTTATTGTATCACCCCTACTGTAGCGTGATAACAAGCGCCTTTGTGCGGGCAGCCTGCTGTACGATTATCGTCGACGAGACATGCTACTAATAGTACGGTAGTAGGGGGGATGTTAGTTTTTTTCTGAAGCTCCTTGCTTGAAGAGCTCTATACTATTAGTACGTCATTTTGGGGGGGAAATAAAAGGGGAAGATTCGTAGCCAAAGACAGTACTCGTATATACGAATCTTGTTTTTATTGAGTACGTCGGGATCTCTATAAATTGTTATTGGCGTCGGTCGGTCGGTCGGACCGACGGAACCGCGGTACATAATAGAAGTATGATTATACTAGGGGTGTCAGCTGCCACTCGCACGTCGTCCCTCCTCACGAACGACGAGGCCCACCGATTCACGAGTAGCGATCGGTGCGACTGCAAGCGGACTCGTAGCACCAGAGGGTAGTACTTCTACTATCGTTACTTGAGGAGCTCTAACTACCACTCTGTACGTAAATATAAGGTCCGTTTGATGATAAATTTGAATACAAAACGGTGATTATATTTACGGACAGAGTGATATTAGTAATTGATTTTGTGGAAACTAAAAGTGCTGTTGTTCACATTAACTCATTGCAAAAATCAAGTCCGTGGTCACAGGACAGGCTCCAGTCACTCCGGAGTGGAAGAATACCCCTCCCAGGAAAAAAATAAAACAAAACAAAACAAACAACATTAATACCCGACGGTAGGTATTCAACGAAAATTTGGTTCATAACAATATATGCAAAAATTCCGACGATTTTTGGGTTCAGGTGCCCCGTCATCCTGAAAACGTTTTACGTAGCTAAAAAAAGTGCTATTAACCCTTTTGGGGCTTCAGAAGGAAAAATTGACGAAATAAATTGACGATTCCAGAATCGGTCACTCGAAGCAGCCCTTTACGCCGGGTAGAATGTGTGTTCAAAGCGCAACGGTAGGAGCTATACGACACACGCACGACATTATGATACTCGTACTGCTGAAGCCTCTTCCTGTTACGGGGGAGCGTAGTTAATAGGACCTACGGTAGACACAAAACCTTTTACAGTATACTTATCTATTTTTACTACCAATATTTGGTCCTATTAACTACGTTCCCCCGTAATAATAGTATTACTAACAGTACGATAGAGGTGCACCTTTTTCTTCCTGAGACCCCTCGCTTGAGGCGTATCGCTGTATACCTCCCCCAAAACAATATTTTTGAGCAAACACTACTGAAAAGTGACACCCGATGACCAAACCTATACAAAACGTGCAGATTGCAAAAACAAGAACACCAATTAGAGCTATATTCTGACCCAAAAAATCGTTCAACCGCCTTGAGCTGTTCCGATCAAAATCGCCGAACAAGTTACGACAGAGTTACCTCGGGCGTGGCGAGAGGCGTAAACGGGTTTGTCGATTCCGGCAAAACATCCTGGCCACCATCATCGTGCCAACCCCAGTTCCAAATCCCGTCCGTGTTTGCTCGAACTTCAGAGTTTTCTGCGGAAATATCTTCGGCCACACCTGCCTGCAGAAGAACCTCGGAAGCCGAGTGACTCCTGCGACGGCGTGGCGGCAGCACGTGAGGGGCGTCAAGAGCAAGCGCTGCAAGGTGATGGTGTAATGCGGCATCCACAACCAATGCAACATTCGTTCGGACTTCAGAAGTTTCTTCAGAGTTTTCTGCGGAAAATTATTTTGTGGTGATACCCCGTCGCAGAAAAACCTCGGAGGCTATATATGTGGCTCCTGCGACGAGGGGCATATGGGGTTATAGGTAGGTTTAGCTGTTTGTTTGATTTCTTTTTTTTTGTCACGGCAATATGCGAGGGGCATCAAAGCAGCGTTTGCAAGGTTAGGGTGTAATGCGGAGTCCACAACCAGCGTAGTATTCGTTCGAACTTCAGAATTTTCTTCAGAATTTTCTGCGGAAACTTACTTCTTCGGTGACACCTGATTTGCACAAGAACCTCGGAAGCCGAGTGGCTCCGGCGGCGACACCGTGGCAGTGCGTACGCCAGGAGCGTTAAGAGCAGGCGGCGAGGTTCGTATAATAAAGTAGCACCTGCTATTGTGGAGGTACGTATAATAAAGTAGCACCGTTTTGTTTAAAGCCAATCCAACAACCGATTTTTGAGAAACATGAGGGCAGACGCGTGCTCCGATAGAGGTATTTATACTACTATGAGTATAGCTTTTCTTGTCTGTTTGTTTTTCTGAATAACGGGGCTCCTTAACCCAAAATCGTCGGAACGATCAGTCTTGTTTTGCAAACATGAGTTACTTGTACACCTACGAGGCCATGGGGTTTCTTCATCGGGGTTGCACTTTCGATTTTCTCAAAATCAGCTTTTTTGTTTGGTGAGGAATAGTAGAGCTCCATCAAGTAATGGCCATCCTCAGAAGGCAAATACTAATGGTGTTACACTATTATACTGATTAAAGTAGCATGTATTGCCTTCTCGGTTGAGGAGCTGTCTGCCTCACCCAAACCCTGACTTTTAAACAGATCAGATACATTTCACAGGGGTTTCTAACATCACCTGCGCATGTTTACGGGGGGAGCCTCCGACCCAGCACCCCTCCTCGGCGGAAAACCCCGCTTATTCGACGCCCTCCCTGCCTCCCCTCGCGCCGCCCCCCCCCCTTCGCATGCTGGAGCGCTTTTTGGCGTCCCGGAGGAGGCAGTAGTAGTGCCCTTGCGTTGTTTTCGCAGAGCCCGGGCTCCGTGCACTACCAAGCCGCGTCGAGTTGTCCGTCGCGAGACGTCCTCGACGTCGGGGCTAGTGCGGACGCCGACAATGTCGGTGGTGCTGGACCGTCGTGGCGGTGAGAGTGTTCCGGTTTTTTTCTGCGCGCCGTGGCCGGGCGAGAGATGTAGAGAGTACAACAGAGACAGCGAAAAAAGGATACTGAAAATAAGCAATTAAAAAACATGAACAGCATTTATTTATAGGATAAGTATGTGTGGGGGATAAAGTGGTTATTTTAAAGCAGGGTTTTTCACGGGTCGGATCAATTCTCGCGGGTCGGATCGGATCACGGTGATCCGACCCGACCCGTGATACTTGCTGGCGTCCCCAGTGGCTCAGTTGGTAACCTCGTAAATCTTCTGAAGGCTACGTTGCGGGTTCGAATCCCTCGGGAGTGATAAATTCGCAACTAGCGTGGAAAGCGATACTTTATTCGTGAGTATACAAAATTCGACTTTAAAATGTTGACGAGGGAAAGGGACGGCTGAACCCCTCTCGCGATAAAAATTAAGGCAAGAAC
>JBBMKB010078054.1:0-12913 GCA_037833945.1 Alaria marginata
GGGAGATTTTAAAACGGAATGACCCGACCCGACCCGACCCGCGACATTTTGAAACCCCCTTTACCCGACCCGCGGTTTGGGTCAGGACCCGTAAACAGCCCTGATTATTTTCATGAGCACATTTTTTTTTCATGGTTGAAGTGTTTTAGACTCTGTATTGACCACCACCAGGTACCTTTTTTGCGTTTTGCTTTTTATCTCGAGTCTGTCGTGTTGTAACTGTTGGTCGCGTAGAACCCTCTTGCCGCGACAGTCTCCCACTCTCTTCTTCTTGCTGTTGAGCTCCATCGCCCATTGGTCAGGCTTTCGCTCCTTTTGAAGCTATCACGCTGCTCATTATTTTTTGCATGAGCACATACAGACATCGACCGATACCATCATCAGGTATCTGGTATCCTTTTTTGCGTTTTGCTTATTCGTTTCGGCCCACAAACACTTATGTATGATACGAGAGTTCTAAAGTGTGCTCGTTGGCCTAATCGAATCAGTCGCAAGTATACGCTGCATATGTAGGATATACATTATGAGCCGGAGATAGATGTAGACGGCGCAAAAACTCAAAAACACAGAATGCGTTTTTTTTGTCGTTTTGGAGGACGGTGCAAATTATACATACATGCAAATCCTAGGCATTGAAAATGCATAATTTGTCAAACGAAAGTGGTTTGATATTATTTTATGCTGATATGTTTTGTTTTCCATCTTCGGGCACACGAAATATCCCCCCGGCGGGAAGGATGCACTGATATTTTTAGCCAAAAACGGCTACTCGTACCCCTATCGTAGAATGCGACTGTCTTGAGTGTTTTCCAGGCTACCTACAAAAAATCCACCGAAAAAAAGAAAAAGAAAAAAACTTATACGAACTACAGCCCCAACCAATTTAGAGCTTGTTGACAGCAATAGCTGATATAGGGCTGTACGGGAAGGAAGTAACGAACGGGCGAGCTGGAACAAAGTGGGACATAGCGTAGTCGACAAAGTATGGAAGGATCTGTTTATAGGAAGAAACCAAGATGAAATGCTGTCCGTACGTGGGAACTCACGGCATGCTACCGTGGTAGCGCGCGTACCGAATTTCCTGAAACTCCATACTTAAAGACCTCCATATCTCATCAAAACCCTGATATTTGAGATAAAGCATGGACTCGGTCGCCCCGGTGGTCTAGTGATTAACCTCGAATACTACTAAGGTTGGGGTTGTGAGTTCGAATCTGCTTACGCAGATTTTATTTCTTGTGATACCAACAGCGGGAAGCGCCTTGCAGCGTGAGTAAGCACAATTAGACTCAGGTCGACGAGGGAAGAAAGTGCTGGATTCTTCTCGCGATAAAAATGAAGGCTCGTACCGTAGTGGGGGGGGGGGGAGAAGAGCCTGCTTAGTGACCCTGGATTTGAGCTACGTCTAGGGAGGGAGAAGGAGAAAGACAAATTGCGAAGATAATAGATGGGATGAGCAAAAATAAAATAAAAATGGACGGACGAGATTGCAGCTCGATGGACAATCTCGTGGCCTTGGTGCATGACAAATAAAATAGTAAAAACACCACTGGTTAAACTCGTATCCCAACGTTATTGGACAAAAAGTGCCACGCCTACCGCAGCATGTGCTCCGAGCTCTGAAGCAAAAGGAACTCCGTCAACAACCGCTACGATCCTCGTTGCGGCTCACCTCCCCCCTGGATTGCTTGCTGTGCCTGTGCAGCAGCACCTTCGTCTGGTACACGAAGGACGTCGCCCAGTTGACCTTGTCCGAACCGCTTCCGTTGAGACGGTCCCTCGTCTCCGCGATGGTTGCTTCTGTGGGGACAGCCATGTCGGGCTACAGCCGCCATGATAAGGAGTGTGGACGGGAAAAGGGACGAAGGTGCGTGTGGGGGGGGCGATGGCGCTCGCGGTGTCGTTGCCGATTCATCAAATTTCAAAATCAATAAAAACATCGTTTTTGCTGTACCGAATCATGCGAGGGGTGGCGCCCATCGGAGAGATTGAACCCATCAGAGAGACCGCACCGAGGTGCGCAAGAAAACACGAGAACGGCAAAATTGTATTTCCGCACCCCCATCGGAGAGGCGGCACAGGGTGCGACCTCTCCGATGTAAATCCAACATTGAGTGCTATACCGCAACGGGTCACTTTTGAGCTGTACGTGGAACCGCACGCAGTAGGTTCCTTTCACATGCGGTGAACTATATATCATGAGGGCGTCACTCCTCTCACGTATCATGTTTGGACTAACGCAGTTCACGCGTTGAAATGAGTCAAGTTGTTTTCATTTCATCAGTATGGAAACTGTTTGCTCTCAACCAAGGACACAACACACATACACGCAGCCCCCATATCACAGAAGGAGCTCGTATGGTAGTACCGTATGATACCTTGTGCAGCACTGTTGCCCCAGTAAGGTCGGGTGTGTATTACCATTCGGCATTGCACCCATCGGAGATGACACAGGGGTTGCTTTGCCAAACCTACAACCAAATGAGTCCATTGTATTTCCGCACCGGTATCCGAGAGATGGTACCCGTCGAAGAGATCACACCGGGGGTGCCAAAAACAATGAAGGGACGTATTTTTTTTAACGTGATCTCACCCGGTGCCATCCTTCGCATTATTGCGGTATACAGCGCAGGAAAGGGAGAAGGACGTAGAGGGCGATGGTGCTTACATTGTCGATGCCAACTCATCAACGTTGTTTCAATAAAAAACACTGTTGCTTCTGCTGCAACGATTTGATTGAAAAACAAAACACTAAAGAAAACATTGTTAAACAAAACATTGTGTTTGTTTCAACGACTAGATTGATAAAAATATCATTTTTTCTGCTGTTATATGATCAACATCTCCCCCTTCTCCGTGTAGTAGCGCGCAGAGTGTCGATAAAATAGTGCAGCAGCAGCAGCACACGTCTACAAGGAGGCGGCGGTACCGGCAGGGTCAGCACTCAACAAAATGTTGCTCGTATCGAATTTGCAGTAAATAAAACTCCCACCCGCAACGTAGTGACAACCAACGCGTTCAGGACCGGCACAAAATTCGGCGTTGCACCGATGACGGAGTGAGAGTAGGCGCGAGAGACAGGGCGGCAAACGCCGTCGCGTCGCACATGTGATAGAGTACGCTCGCTGTACTACCGGCCGCACAAGCAGTGGCCGCCGCCGGTGATGCTGTGAGCAGTAGTCGCTGCCGGCGATGCTGAGTATTGAAATGAGCGCGAGGGCACGATGGTGCTCGAGGGCGTTGTGGCGGAAGCGCATAAGCGCGACTCCGATACAAATATAATGTTATACAAACATTAAAATACACTTCAGCTGTGAGATCGAACAATTTTGGGCGAAACTCATATTTGCAAACTTTGTGTGATACTCCGAACGCGTCTACTACTGGGTGTGTATGTCCCCATGCAAGATATAGGTCGGCGGCTCCCCTCAGTGCTAGCTAGTACCAGGGTCAACAGGGGTGATGCTAATCAATCTGTGCGCGGACACTATAAAACCCGTTTTGATGGGGGCAAAATCTGACGGCTGTGGAACACGATATATATGTAGTCGTAACGTTTCTTAATATAGAGTCGTGACATCGGTAATAGGGGGGGGTCAGTAATTGTTTTAGATTGTACGAATGAACAAGAGTGCTGATCGAAAAGGTTCTAGGTTCAAAGGCTTGATGGGGGCGGCGGGGTAGGAAGGAGGCGAAGGGTTAGTAGTTGATTTAGATTGTACAAATGAAAAGGAGTACTGCACGAAAATGTGCTAGATCTAGAGGGATAATGGGGGTGGCGGGGTAGGAAGGAGGGGGGGGGCAGGGGGGGGATTTGGAACCATTTTAAATTGTTCAAATAAACAGGATATATATCACGGAGTGGTATTAAATTAAATACGTCGCAGCCCGTATTCAGGGCCGTTTCTTTGCGTCGGTGCACGTAACATAGTAGTAGTGTATTTTACGTTTTTTTTGTTATTCCATCGGGAAGCTTTCTCAGTATTATGGCACTGAGAGTTACTAGTTATTACTAGTGCGGGGGAACGTAGTAATCAGGAGCAAATATGGTGAGTAAAAATTGGGCAATATAAAGGTTTTTGTTTGCATCGTACTGCAGGTAGGTCGTGATTGCTCTGTTGCACCTTAATACTGGTAGTTATTAGTTGGATAGACGCGTTCTACGATGGAGGCAGCACATTTTAGCGATTTTAGTTTCTGGATGACGGGGCTCCCTAGCCCAAACTTGTCGGAATATCATTCTATGTTTGCCATATGATTTTTAAGTATAGATGGGGCACGGGTTTGTTGATCGGATTGCACTTTCAGTTTGCGCACGTACTGGGGGGGAGGGGGGGGGACACCTGTGACCACGGTTTTTGTCCAAAAACTGGAATGTGAAAGTGAGGTTTAAAACATACCTGTATGTATAATGTACACCACAAAAAGCACTCTGCAATAGTTAGCGTTGACTATGGAGTCATCCCACGGTAGGGGTGCAGGAATAACTTCCTGAGCTCCTGGCATGAGGCGCTCAACATCTCACCCGAAACATGACTTCCAAGATTTTCGTTCGCGCAACCCCATCAACATTTTTATCCGCCAGTCCCAAAACAAATACGTTCGTAAAAGGATCATACCAACTGGTAGTTCCTCATTTCAGGAGCTCAACCGGTCTGAACCTTTTGACCACAAAACGTGCAACCTCTACCGTGTGAAGACTCTATGGCAGAGCGGATAAGGTGCACAGGTACAAGAGACAAAGTTACTGTGGTACCGACAACGCGAGATGTGGACTCGACTCCGACGATATTCGTGGGCGGTGTATTTTTCTGTGGATTAGCCCGCTCGTTCCCAGAGGGACCACGGCTACAGCAGGTTAGGGGGGGGGCGGTGGGCGTACTAATTTGTTGCTTGTCTTAGTAATTTTACCATTGACCACGCATCCCTTTCGAGACGGAGCAACATTCCTACTCCTAAAAACGTAAATTTCGACATTTTAGCCCTCAAACGTTTTTTCCAGTTATCACCTTAAAGCGTTTTTGCGTATATTTTCTCCTTCCTGTTTGGACGTCTGTGGCCACCACCTATCTCCTAAGATAGCGATCGTTTTCTCGCTACGATCTAATATACCAAACGTCTCCATGTCACATCCGTCAAGTTTCCTCGTCTCCTCCTCTATCACCTTAAGTTCCTCCTGGTATAGTTCGCATTCTCCCACTCTGTAGGTTCTACTCTCGTCTGCGTTACCACACGAGCAGCTCTGTGCACCTTTTTCCTCCTCTACCCTACTACTAGTATACCTTTTTCTTCTTTCCGGCAGGTCTAGGTCTCATCGACAAAAACGCAGTTTCAGCGATTTTTTAAAGTCCAGTGGGTCGTGCAAATGCGTTTTCATGACTATCTCTTATTTCAAACCCCCCGTATATCTCTAAATGTTCTTCCTCGTTCACCTTTTTTCGTGGCGCTGCTAGCCTTCCCCTTACTTCTATCCTTTCTTTTACTTATGTCTTGTACCCTCCAGACTTGTATATGGACAGTGCGTCTGCTTGGTTTCCTCCTAGATCGTTCCAGACTAGGTCAACTACGCTATCCCACCTGAGCAGGGAGGGGGGGGGGGGGGCGGACGAATTTTTTGGTTCCCTTCGTCATTCGACCATTGACCACGCATCCCTTTCGAGACGGAGCAACGTTCCTACTCCCAATAGAGTTATCTCCGACATTTTGACGCTCATTACGGTTTTCCGTATATATTACATTAAAAAAACAGTTGCATATACTTCAAGTGTAGGGGATTACACCGATAATCTGCTGTGGATTGGCCTGCTCCTTTCCAGGGATATCAGGGCCACAGGCAGAAAGGGGGTACGCTGATTTTCACTGCCGCTTAACCCTTTTACAACTGGAAACCCGTTTTGGGGACACATTTACTTGATAATAGTATAGGGACGGGGTTCGGGGTTCTAAAGGGGTTAAGCCACTGACTCGCGCGAGTGACATTTTTCGGCCGAAATGTTTTGTGAACGACGGGGCTCCCTGCTTAACAAAAAATCTCGTCGGAATCTCTCTCATGTTTGTGCGAAAAAACAAATGATTGTACGGTTTGCCTAGGCCACGGCTGTTGTTCGTTCGGTTGCACTTTCAATTTGCTTCATAAACCAGTTTTTGAGTGACTTAATTATGTCTCACTAGTAGTGTCGGGCTCTTCAAGTGAGGAAAGAGCCTCAGGAATTCAACGTAAAATCCCCCCTTACCGTACCATTACTACTATTACTACCATGTCTCCCTCGTTGGCGCAATCGTAAACTTCGGCGGGGTCCGTCCATATAACGGAAGCCGAAAATGACTACACTCTAAGCACACGTACGTACTGCGTGCCTCAGACAGATCATCGATCCCCACTTGATGATCTAGATATCTCAGGAAGATCTGTATGGTGTAGCTCATGTTGCCGGGTCGGAGGAGCCGTACGATCTGCATCATCTAGCACATGTATGTAGAAATCCTGGTCAACATCTCGTAACGGCAGCTATAGTATCTACTGTAGATGATCTAGATGAGCCTTATGATCTAGATCGTGATATTTCCGGGGTGTGACATACGGTAAATAATAAGGGTAGCCATATTATAGCGCGACTAGAGGTGACCCCTGTACTGCAGCCAAGAAACAAACGCATCAGTTCATTCCAAGCTGTCATATCCAGTTGTAAGGAAGCACGCACAAGGTAAAGAAAGCCGGCCTCACAAGTTGATATTAGTGGGATGAAGCTCACCCTTTCATCCGTCTCGCCAAACACCTCACTGGGCTTCGCGCTTTGTTCACGTGATATCTGCCTGGTCGATAAAAACCCGACATGCTCAGTCCCGGCAATGTCGGGACGCGAAGGTCTATGGTTATACGACTACGGATATACACGAGATGAGAACACCCCCCCTCTCTCCCCTGCTGCTCGGCGCACCTCAAGCGCCTTGGCCTTGTGGTGTCGGTATGCCTCGGCCAGAGTTCTGCCGTCCGGTAGTGTCTGCGACGACGTGGTAATGTCCAGGATCCAATCCGCCGTGTTCGTCTCTTGTGGGAGCTGCCAACCTGCGGCAGATTGAGATGGCGAGGGATGTCAGGGGAAGGGTCACGGGTTTTGCTCATGGGACGGGTCACGAGTTTTGCTCATGGGACGGGTCACGATTTTGGCTCATGGGACGGGTCGTGAGATTTTTACACATCAACAAGTGTGGCCTACGTATCACGCAACTTACAAGTAGGAGTATCAAATCACTCAATCGGTCGTACTCCCGGCTGAAGGACGTATTTGAAGTAGTTCATAAATAATCTATTCCGGTGGGCATAGGAGGAGAGGAGCGGGAGGGCCGGCGGGCGGGCGGGCTAGGGGGGATAGGGGGACGTCCTGATGGAGAAGAACATATGTTCCCACGCCTTATCGCTTCTTGCATGATGGGAAACGCACCTCACGCCCGGAGATCGGGATGAAAAGGACACGGAGAAAGAAAGCCGCAACACTACCGGGTCCTCCGACAGGAAAAAGCCCCACAAGAAACTTAGCCTACAAATTTCGTGGGAAACACGAAATTCGACAGCTAAAATACTGACTTTACCATAGAAATAACTCTCACCGAAATATGAAAACTAGCCTAACAACAATAAACATACCGGTTTCTGTTGGGGATATGTTGCATATAAAGCACTACCTACTAGCCCTACTAGCCCACTCAGTCAGGCACTGACTTAGCCCACTCAGTCAGCCACTCAGTCAGCGCTGACTGAGTGATCTAGTAGCTTGTGCTATATAACCGACAAAGGATGTGTCTTGAGTTCGATTCTCGTCGACTTGGTAGTTAATTATTTTCGAACGTGCGCGCTGGAGACAACACGAACGGTTATGGTAGTGTGCCCTAGACACTATTAATAGTAGCGTTTGGCAAGACGAGAGTTCCGGAGATCACTCTTTCAAAAGTCGACGACAATACATGAACTCGAAAACATGTATATTGTTGGTTATATAGCACTACCTACTAGACCACAGTCAGCGCTGACTGAGTGGTCTAGTAGATAACTGAATGGTCTAGTAGGTAGTGCTATATAACCAACAACAGTTTATCATTACCGAACCGGTACTGTACCCACCCAGGCCACCGAAGTACTTTACAATGGAGCTCTGTTCGCCATAGTAGACGGTCTTCCCCTTGTCGAGCAGCAGCACCTTGTCGAATTTCGAGAAGATATTCCATCGAGGCTGGTGGATGGAGCACACCACGATCATGCCCTGCTGAGTCAGTCCATGTAGGAGCGTGGTTATGCTCAGGGCGGTGCTCGAGTCTTCCCGCAGGGGAACATTTTATTGGTGTAAATTATAAACGGGGGGGGCGGGACGTGGGCGTGGGGGCAAGAGGCGTTGAGGGTGGGTCTGCTGACAAGGTACCTTCACGCTGACGACGCTTCTCTGTTGCCCTAATCCTATGAAATGGTGCCACTACTAAAAACGGGCAAGACAAGCCAAGTGGCAAGGTTAACTTGTCCGCCTCGCCCTTCCTTTAAGCTGCTCACTTGGTATGTACGTTGATCCACGACCGAAATCGCAAGCCCGCTCCCAACAACCTCTCTCCGCGACGAAACAAAGCACCGCGACTAAGCTCGCACCACCAAACAACTCCCGAAAACGTACCTCTCGCGAAAGCGAATCGCCCAAACACGTAGCTAAGCTCACACGGACACACGGCTCCCGAAAGCTGTCTCTCTACCTCGCCATACAAGCCGCCCACATGTTACGACAATAGTAACCGTTGCTCATACCGGACCCCCACCCCACGAAACGCCCGCTTCCGAACCCCCTCCCTCCTACTCTGCCTCGAACCGTACCGAGCCCTGAAGTCGGCTCGTCGAGAAACATCACGTCGGGGTTGGTGATGAGCTCCACCGCTATGCTGACGCGCTTGCGCTCTCCCCCGGAAATCCCCCTCCTCCCCTCTTTCCCGATGACGCTGTCGGCTATATGGGAAATCCCCAGGAGCTTGAGGAGTTCCTCAACACGTGCGTCTTTATCTTGTTCCGGGGTAGTTTGGGGGAGGCGAAGCTTGGCGGCGAACATGACGGTTTCGCGGACTGTCAGGTTCCATAGGCACATGTCATCCTGTTTATGAAAGCAGTTGCGGGAGGCGGGGGGCGTTCCGGGGTAAGGGTACGCACCGGTACGGACACGCTTGCGAATGTGGGCACGTTTGGACACAGTGTTGATAGGCCAGAGCCCAAGGTCACACGAAACATCTCATTGTCAATACGAGCTGCTGCTGCTGCACACAAAAACAGTTTTGCCATGACAGGATACGGCTTCGGCTGGTGGTGCCAAACCTCACAAGCGAACAAGGTAAACGCTGGAAAGGAGCCTCTGAATTCGCATGTGACGATCACTTACTGTCCAACTAACGGTGCATATCAGGAATATGAGATGTTCAATTGATACCGTGGAAGCTTGTATGGCGATATGGCAAAACACATATGTTCGGCTCATTCTGGGCGGGGGGTTGTAGTGTGGGCCACATATTATATGATGTTTTGTGCGCCCCTCGCGCAACCGAAAGCATAAGTCAGTTCCACGTGGTCGTTATGCCACCTGCACGAACTTCTACATGCCGTACTTCAACGTATAAATGCACCTGGAATACGAAGCCCATCCGGCGCTTGGATGACTTGGACAAGGGTCTGCCGTCGACAAAGACCCCACCAGACACGCACTTGAGCGGCACCCTATTTGCCAGGACGTTCATGAGACTTGTCTTTCCGCTCCCTGAGGGACCCATCTAGACCGTCACAAGCCGGCCACAACAAGAACGGCAACCCAAGTTGTACGTCCGTGTTGAAAGGCTGGAAAAATCGTCGCAAAATGCCGTCCAGGTGGTATAGAAATCTGATATTTGCCGTACATGCGATACAATATTTACCCGTGAGTTTAGCGTGCAGGGGTCCCAACCGACAACGGTGGTGTGGATAAACCCTACAGACATTCGATGCGGGGTTTCTTCCCAAGAAGCGTACATCGTAAGGGGAACCATTCGCGCACCTACGAAAGACAACAAAGTCAAGCCCCCCCCCCCCTTGCCCTCGGCAAGGAAAACGCCACCACCGACGACTCCGACATTCCAGTATAATAGCGGCTCGACCGACGACTCCGACAGCGACTCGACAGGAAGGTGTGGAACACATCGTGGCCGTTTTGAACTTCAAGACGCGCTCTATTCTAGTGGACTGTGCAGTCCATCCTGTTTGCTCCAGAAACAAATAAGGTAACCCTTTCAGAATTACAAGATGTTTTTCCATGCTAATTCCAAGTAATTTCTCTCTTAAAAAATGTGGGCGCAAGGCAGATCAGTGCACGAAACGCCAACAAAACGCATCTCACCAGGGCAAGCATTTCCCTCGAGTTTGCCTGACCAGAAACACCGTCCAGGACCGTGAGGGTTTCTGTCTCCTTGCCCGGCCTGGCGTTGTCCACCTCATACTTGAGGTCAAGGAACGAAAGCTCCCGGATCGAATCACCCCTGCAGGGTTGAAATAGAAAATGAAAGATTTGTTTCGAACGACCACTCAACTGGTCGAACTCGCAGCTGACGTATTAAAAAAAATAGTTATGTAAAGATAGCTATAATATGTATCATACACGACAGTGTACGTGGACAACGAAAAAAGAAGCAGTAGAGGCTGTTTATGTACAATACAGTACCGGCCCGGCCTTCTAAAAATAGAACGAGATACCAGGTAAGTAAGTTTTTTAGGCTAGAACTCAGTGTTTGAGAAAGGGTGTGTTTTATACACTACCTCCAGCATAACAGAGGTCAAATTTAATATTTCCCCGATATATTTAGGCTAAGTTTCTTGCGGGACTCTTTTTTGTGAAAAGTCCAGTAGCGCACCGGTGAGGCTGCACGTAAACGTTTGTACGAATCGGAGGGTTTGCACGGATCGGCGTTATCGCCAAGTGGGTCCGCCAAAAAAACGCAAGAACAAACTGATTTTATTAATTTTCGCACTAGTATCGGCATTCTTTATATCACGTGAAGGTGTGATAACAAGGGGAAACAAGACCCAATTCGGACGTGAGGTTGCGTCCTGTGTACCGAGAGGGACTCGGGGTCACTCAAGTTTCGTACTTTTAATACCCTTTTAGTGCAACATGGTAAATGGTAAAATACGGTTTATCGCAGAGGTCTTTCATAACGCGGTATGGCGGATTCTGTTTAGGGTTCCACTGCTGGCCTGTGCGGGAGCAACCCTCTCGCCCGGACCCTCTGACATGGCTCAAGCAGTTCGTGGGTGTGTATGCACACCTCGGCCCTCGGCAGGAAAACGTGTATTTCGTCGCATTTTGTCGGGATTTGTATTAGCCGCGTTTTATCGAAATTATTGGTATTTCACCCCGATTTTTGCAAATCCCATACGCCGATCTGCGTGCTGGTGTGTTGTGTTATGTGATGAGTGTGCTTTTGACGCGTGCTTTACCGCGCGAACATTATCCTACGTTTACTACCAGGGTATATTGTATACTAGGGAATGAGCGGCACTCCCGCCCCCACGGCGGCAGGGCCACGTTAAAGCAAGTAGTTACGGGAGCGTAGCATAGAACGGACTAAGTATGGGTTGAGACAAAACCGAACGCTCATCTTTTGGGCACAAAAAAGCAGGACTATAAAATAACATCAATGGATCTGTACCTCGAATATGAGACAGGGACGGAAACGTTGCACGGTGTGTGGTTTGTCCACAGCTTTTCCAGACGCGCTGTACCACAATGACACACTGCTACACTGTAGTAACCGTGCACCATATAGTTTCTGAGGTATTATATCTCAACTGAGCGGCGCTAGACCCCACCTAAAAAGCTTATTGTTCGTAAGAGTCGATCTTATCAGGGTCGATCTTAACGACACGTATATAATTTCGTGTTTTCCTGAAACTTCAGGGTTTTCCCGAATTCGAAGATGGGTGAATCCCAACCAGTACAGCTGCAGCTGCCTCGCTCAACAATCGTCCACCCGGCACAAAACCGCCACTACAGCAGCAGCGCTCGCGGACACCATCCGTGTTGTAGTCCCACTGCAGTCGGCCACAGGCTCGTAGCCAGGTGTCGGTGCCTTGGAGAGTGAAATCCATCACAAACTCGACGCGCTACAACGCCGAACCCGAGAACGTCTCAACTACTGCCCTCAGCGAGCTCAGTCAGTCAGCTACCTCAGTGCGGTCACTTTGTCAACTCGACCATGTGAGAGCCGAGAAAGCAATTGCGCCTTTTGCGTTAGGTCATGACCTGTGGAGGACCTTGGGGACGACCCTGGCCAGTCTAGTTGTGCTCGTGAGGGTTAGAGCAGCTAACACGGTGCGGCTGCCCGATCCTCTTCACCCTTGTGCCGAAAAAAAAAAAAAACACAAGAAATACCTAAAACTTTCCAGGAGAGTTTTTGCGGGATTTAATGTTTGTGTTTGTTCCTGGAATACATATGGAAAAAACGAAATTTCAGTGAAAACCTGAAATAAACTCTTGATTGGACTTTTTTATTTATCGTTTATACAAGGCTTTCCTTCGGAGTGGCCGTTTCTGAACACAGTTATAACATCCCACGGTAGGGGTGTCACTTTTTGGGGTCAAACGTTCCTGACCGATTGAGCTTCTCAAGTGAGGAACTACCGGTTGGTATGATCAGTTTACCAGTGCATTTGGTTTAGGAAAAACGGATAGAAATGTTGATCGGGTTCCTCGAACGAAAATATTGAAAGTCATGTTTCGGGTGAGATGGTGAGCTCCTCGTGTCAGGAGCTCCGGGACTCATTGCCGCACCTCTACCGTGGGATGACTCAGTTACAGTTTTCGTAGTATAAGGTTTGGGCTATTATGCCAATTAATTGCAGTTATATTCTGCAATTGAAGTAATA
>JBBMKB010078065.1:4705-26036 GCA_037833945.1 Alaria marginata
CCCCCCCCCCCCCCCCCCCCCCCCCCCCCACCTGTGTTCCATACATAAATCAAGCGCATGCTCGCTCCGCAGGGCACGGAACAAAACCGTTAAAGGACGATATATTGAACAGGTGTTTATCCTCTAACCTGCTCTTGTCTGAAAAGCCCCGTCGAAACATGCCTGGCGTTTTTGGCGTCCAAAGAGCCAGACACTCTCTGCTCGTTATCAAAAGGCGGATAGCTTCTACTCTGCGCATCCTAACGTTGGATCGGCCTATGGTTGTCTACGAGGCTATTCCTGATGTTGAGCGCGATGTATGTGCTGGTTCTCAAAATGCGTTAACTTTGTCTATCTTTGTCTTCGGTAGAAGTTGATAGACCACCTGTCGCGTAGTTGTACGCCCGTCTTGCCCATATATGATTTCTCCTTCCCCTAGGCACAAAAGTTTTTGATCGCTTCTCCCTACGGGCACGAAGAGGCTATGCATCCGGGAATCGGCAATTTTACTACACTGTATAAAGTATCCCACACTTGAGTCCATATAGACTTGTCCCCAAAAACGTAGGTGGTATTATAGTTCAAACGAGATAATGGCTTTGCTTACAGACACTTGAGGACTGGAAAGGGTTGATGTTGTGATGAAACTTTTTCAATTGAGCAGCGAGGCGATCTTTCAAATTCAGGTTTCCTCTCCCACAACCCATCCTACAGACTAAAAGACATTTGAGGGTTGCGAAGGGAGAATGTTACGGTAGGACAAAATTTGAGAAGCGAGGCGGTCTTCCCTCCGAACTTTTCCTCTCGCGTTGCCCCTATAAACACGCGATCGACGTAGGTTGATATCGGCTCGAGCCTCGCGGAGCTTCTGTCAAGGAGAGATAATCCTTGCTGAGACTGTTCCAGTTATTCCCCAGTTTTCTGGGGTTCTCGGTAACGGAAAGTCAAAAGGTGTCCGTCCGATCGAATGATTACAGTGTTAATGGTGGTCCCTCTATTGGTGCCGGTATGCGCCAGCCGGAAATGCCGGCACCATATCGGCAACCGGCACTACTCCGCACACTAGCACTACTTGTTCCCATCTGTGCCACGCGATTTAAACAGGCACTGTATCGAGCAACCCGCGCTATTTCGGGACCCATACTGTACTGGAATACACATCTCGGTCTTGTACCCAAAACGCGATGCATCGATTGACTGTTTAGTGGCAATAGTGAAAACAAAATAAAGCTTGAACCCCAAGGAAACGTCGCAGCCGAGAGGCGGCCTCGTTGCGCGTGTCTCAACGTCACCCACTTCGATAAACGTTGCGTAGGCATTGCCGAACACCCCCTGTACACTCGATGGAGCCAAAACCCTTCAACTGTGCAATTGATTGAGCCAAAACCCTCCCACGAAGGCCAAGTAGTCACTCTAGACTTGCATCTTCAACTTCTGCTGATGGCGTTCTCACATGATCTCATTTCCCTGAAATCTAGCCCGTGGTCACAAAAAAGGCTTAAAACAAAACGCATATCCCATTGGAAGAACAAGCACAAAAATAGTACGTGCCCCGCAGTACCAATACGCAAAGGGAACGGCACTACGGGCTGCTGAGCTGCATCACTCCGTATCACTTGCAAAATAAAAATACCAGGAAACTCTGTCTATTGACCCCCCACGACCAGTTAGATAAGGCGCTACTGCCAGCTGTTCTTGGCTTTCCACACTCAAGCTTGACGATTGACCGAAAAATAAACGAGCAAGTTAAGTCTGCGACCGGTTTCAGCTCAGCGCCCTGCTTGCAGTATATACATGGCACCGTGTCAAGAGGCGCAAAGTGGTGTCCAATTTCCGCTGGTGGGGGCTTGGACAACACGTGTTTTTCTACTAAACAGACAGCCCCACACTAATTCCAAGTAGTTTATCCCCAAAAAAATGGGTACAGTTCTTAGGAGGTTAAAAAAGCGGTTTGTAAAGGTACACTCGAGACGGGCGTCTTCGCTTTCTGGCTAGCATCTCGTCCTCCAGAGCGGCCAGTTCGAACCCCATCCCCTCGTACAAGGCAAGCGCGATGTCGTTTCCCTGGAGGCGACCACGAGGCAAGGCGACGAAAGACAGACAACGAGCAGGCAAGCATTCAGATTTGCGGCCTTCGTAATATATACCTGATATGTACCTGGTACCAGGTATCTGGTAAATAAT
This sequence comes from Alaria marginata, assembly GCA_037833945.1. Taxonomy (NCBI): domain Eukaryota; class Phaeophyceae; order Laminariales; family Alariaceae; genus Alaria; species Alaria marginata. The sequence continues at coordinate 6,869 of JBBMKB010078065.1, forward strand.
GAAATCGAAGTATCACACGAGGGTTGCAAAGACGAGTTTAAAAACAACAATCGATCTCACAGCTGAGGTGTGTCTTTTGTCAATAATTACCTCCGTGGATCACTCACTCTGCACGAGACAATCGACCCACCCACAGCAATGTCGTTCGCTTTTTGGGGTAAACGCAGGTGCGTCGGCCGTAGGCCGGGGCTGCAGAGGGCTACCTGCCGAATCGACCCCGCCTTTGCCTTGGCAGGGCGTTCCGGGGTGAAAGCTAAAAACATAAGATAAGCCGCAGTACGACTTATCGCCGCAGTACGACTTGTCGCCACAGTACGCCTTATCGTGGCACTGCACCTACCGGTACGAATTTCGCCTACTTTTCGTTGCACGCAACGATGCTGAAGACAACGTGGAGCATCTCTTCATGAGTACACCCGCCGAAGTGGTCGGCCGCGAACCCGCTTCAGTTGGCTAAAATGTCGATGCCCTACAACTCGCGATATAAAATGTGACGTGGTTCTAGGGGAAAACAGAATCAGTAAAACAGCAACAAAACAGACCCGATAAGACCCGACTCGCGCTGTTGCGGGTGCTAAAGGTCTAAAGCCCGTCGAGCACGACGCCACCCGTAATGAGAAGGGATGGCGTCAGCCAGACTAGGAGGCCCCGCGGTCAAAACCAGCGCAAAATCTCGCCCCCCCCCCCGCTCGCTTACCTGCTCGACCGATACGTAAATGCGCTCCTCATCCTTCCACAACTCCCTCACGATCTCGAGCGCCGAATTGACCATGGTGCGGCCAATCCCTCTCCGTCGCTGAGATCGGTCGACCACGACGTTGGCCAAGTAGGCCACGTCCGGCGATCTCGCGATGGCAGTGCTACCCACCGACCCGCGGCTGGCATCCTCCTCGTTCTCGTCGTGCGAATCCTCCCTGCGCTCGCCGTCTGATGCCCGCGACCCTTCGCCTGCTGCGGTCGCTGCTGCCGCCGCCGCCGTTGCTGCTGCCGTCGCTGACACCGCGACAGCTAGAGACGACTCCGCAAGAGACCTCTCTTCGGAGGAGGTGGGCTTTGGGAGCATCCCGATCTCGAGAAAGCCCACGACCTTGCGTGACTGCTTGTCCTCGACTACCACCATGCTGTGCTGGATCTCGTTTCGCGTGACGCTCCCCAAGCGGCCGTTGATCTGGCCGAAAAAGGAGAAATCCTGCAGCCGTCGTGGTCACCGGTAGCGTCGCAATCGAAGTTTGGAAGCACGCGTTTAACATGAAGCAAGCGTTAGCGAAAAGGGGGCGTGTCGCCTGGCACTGTGCAGCTCTACGAGTGCTGACTGCTGGGCGAAATTGCGCGCTTGCGGCTGCATATCTACGGGGCATCGAATATTTCCAGCGTGAGAACGATCTCGTTGGTGGCAATCGTAGCGTTGCCATGTTGCCATATGGGAGCATCGTGGATCGGACGAAATAGGCCGGATATACAAAGACTACCTTCGATACGGCACCGTGACAACCTACGATTGATAAGAGAAAGAATGCACGATACCTGCCACACGGGATACGGGTACTGACTGTAGAACATGACGGACGACTAGAATACGAATCACGAACGGAACAGCGAGCAACGTTGCCGTGTAAAGATGAAAACATACCACCAGGCACGGTACGTATACTGTAATTGCAGTCTAGAGCAATAGACTAAGCAGCACCAGGTACTCCTGTAGGTAAATACCTCAAATAGTTGCAGGGGAAGCATGTACCACTCGTAGGGCCCTCTGAACGTGTCCACGCACAGATGCGAGATGCTGAACATGTCGTCCTTTTGCGCCGTCCTCACCAGCAGCCCAGACTCGCCAACGTCAACCCCATCCTCACTACTGCGCCACCTCTTAAGCACGCTATCCTGCTCCTTCCGCTGAGAAACTACCTTATCCCAGGACCCCCAGCTTCCAGCTGTTTTCGGTGCTACCGTCCTGCCGCCCTTCTTCTTTGAGGAAACCACCACGATCGGGTCAGCATGGTCACCGTGCTCGGGACTGAACAGAAGCTGTCGCGTGCTGAGGCGACGATATGATACAGGGGGCGTTGCGTGTCTGCTGACACCTGACTGAAGCGAGCCCGGAGGAGCAAACGCTAGCCCAAAGCACGCGCCGTGCGATAGCGCGGCCACCAATGGGGTACGCATGGCTCGGAGCGCGACCGAGGGAAATATGAAAAAGGGGTATACAGTATGATATCAGAGTAGCAGGTAGCAGGCAGGCAATGTTTGTAATTCCCATTGCAGGCAGGCAAAGCTTGAGCAGGGAGTTCATGTTTTTCAGGTGGCGTTATTGAAGCGGGCTAAAAGGCACCACGTAAGCCTCGAATGTTGCGTTGTTGCGCCGCACTGCTCTCTGCTACAACTGCTACGGGCGTGATCATAATTCGTGCGGGCCGCTTCGTCGCTCTGAGGTATGTTGATGCGGCACTGGGTGGGGGGGGGGGTACCATTGGGACGCTCGTGGTGTGCAAATAGTGCGTGTAGGTTGAACTTATGAGTATGCAACTTGACGTTGAGCTGCAGATCGCAAATGTGATACCAGGTATCAGGTACCAGGTATGATACGCATGATTCCGTCACATGAACGCATGAGGCATGAAGAACAGTGAATGAAGATGTTCGTACATGCTCTGTAGCTCTTACAGGTTACTTCTACTGCTGTAGCATCCCAGTTACTCGTAGACAAAGCTCCACTGGCTGTGCAGGCGTGTAGGCCAATCTCGACGCTCGACACAACAACCACAGCAGTCATTTTCGAAAGCTGATTTCTGCCCATCCCCCTCGGCACTCGCTCTGTCAGGTAAATATCAATATACCCGGTACGCCGAAATCCCATACGGGCGGCATATATATAATGGGGCCGGTCGTCAAGGCGCCGGCGCTCGTTACGGGGCTGCTGCTGATTTATTTTCTCGCTACCGAAGCATTCGCGTTCACTGTCGCGCCATCAACCGGCCGCACGCACGCACTAGCAGCGGCAACCGTCGATACGCATGGTCACAGCAGCAGCAGGGGGCCTGCTGGTCGCTCAGCTCTAAGCGCACCAGGAACGTCGTCACTGTCTCGCTGGAGCACTGCCACAGCAGCACCGCACGGCGGAGCGTCAAGGAGGCGCCGCAGTAGCAGCACTGCTACTACGTGGAGAAGGAGTGCCAGGGGGAGCGACAACGGGGACGAGGACAAACCATATATCCCAGGGAGCGGGATGCGCGGGGTGGACACCAGCAAACTCACGGGGAACGACAAGCGAGACGCGGAGTGGTTTCAGCGCACGGCGGAGCGGGAGGCGCGCGGGGAGCTGCAGTGGTTCGAAGACCCCGTCACTTACATCGCCCTCTTTGCGCTGGTGCCCGTGACCATCGGCGTTTGGGGGGTGTTGAATTGCTACATCCCGGGCTTCTGCGCCCCGAACTGAGGAAGAAGAGGAGGGAGAGGTGTACGTACGTGAGCGGAAATCGGGACGGGAGTGGTTATGATTTTTTTGTTCTCTTTGCGGCACAGCAGCCGCTATGCAGCATTAGTGGCAGTAGCACTCGCAGTTTAGAGAGCTTACGTAGCAGTAGTAGTGGCAGTAGTAGCACTGGTAGGCTAGAGGGGTGCATTTCATTGCCTGGCTGTGTGTCGGAGGAAGGCGATAATCGGGCGGAATAATCGAAAATGAGTGATGCAGTTAATAATACTGGCGGTTTTGCTGGTGGAATATCATGGATACCGCCGCCTAAAGTGAGTGTTTTGTTGTGTACATAAAACTTGTTCAATTATCATACGAGGGAACGGAGTGTGGGGCATCGGCTTGTAGGGCATTTCGAATTACACGGTCACACTGACTCTTGGCTTTATAGGACAGCGTGTCGGCAGTTGGCATCACCTGCGCACCCAGATTTCCTGCCGATGATTGCTCCGTCGCGCGGTGTCCCATCTTGATGCTATTGATAGTATCGCATTACATGGGGGGGCTACGATTTTGGAGAATCACCGATATGAAAGAGAGAGGTCAAATGGGTTGGCATCATAGGCGTACTGAAAAAGCTACCGTACACAATACCCATGCCGGTTTAACAGGGGTACAGGTTTAAGAGAGGTCTCTAAAAATTTGGCTTGACGCACCCTTCTCTTAAGTCGTAGCCCCACCATATATACTTGCTATAGGAGTCATTGACTGCTACCACCGGGGACTGTACGGCCTGGTATGTTCTTTTACGAGTATGTGCTTGCAGTGATGGTACAGGTGTAGAAATTGCCGATGGAGATTTCACTTGTTTTTTCGATGATGGGGTAGAAATGCAGATTTGGCGGCTCGTGCCCCTATATAGGTGTGGTCCGGGCCGCTAGCCATCGGTGGGGTCGACGGGTTGGTTTTGATAGAAATAGCTCCTGTTGATGCAGAACGTTGATATATTGGGTGCCTGGAACAAGATATAATCGGCACTGCCGAGACACTACGAATCCTTTTTTGATGTCTTTGGAATCACCAAGCAGCACTCATGAGAGCACCATTTTCCATCGAGGTGCGAGTACTTTGCCGCTCGAGAACAGCATTTTTTTTTCACCAAAGTGTCGCCGCTTTCTATTCATAGGTGCTTCGCATAGGGTTATTGTTATATCATAGGCTTCGAATAGCGTTCCGGCTCGGCATACATATTCGTAAATACCCAGGCTACAAAGCTAGTCGTAGGTAAGAGACACCCTCGACTTCAAGCGCCCCTCAAAACAACCTGGCACCGTGTATACCCACCCAAACTGCGCAGCTAGTCGTAATTATTTATGTAATTATTACCCTTTCACCACTGCAAAAGTAGTCCCAATACTTACTCCAAGGTGGTTTGTTTTGTCCTAAAAAAGCGCGGGTGCAGTTCTAGAGGGGTTGAGGCATGCCATACCCCCAATCCAGCTCCCTCTTAAAACTTAGAACACCCCGAAAAGACACCGCGGCTGCCCTCGAGCCGGCCAACCGACCGCAAGCGACGCCGACGCCAAAACAAGAACGGCGGCAGGGATGAGCGAAGACCCGATTGAAACCGCTCGCGTCCCGCCTGACTGTGAGGTTGTGTCGCCTGCGGTGCAAAAGTCCCCCCCCGCTGTGTCCGTACAGGTGCACCCGAAGTCCGTGCACGTCCCGATGTCACCGCAGACAATTCCCCCCAGTGTGCAGAACACTGTCATGTCGTCGCACAAACGAAAGAGCAGGAAGAGGGGTCACTTTTTTGTGTGTCCGCACTACTATACAGTAGAATCAACGGGTAGGTGTTGTACTTACTAATAGTACAATCACGAGTTTCGGACCGGAGCTTGATTTTTCAGACTTTAAGTTATTAACACTCTCGGAATTTAACGACGTTTCTCATCCTGACGGGGCGCTTCGTGGTCCTGCACTGCCTGTGCTCACCATATATATGCGTGCTCACACTTCTCGTGGACCGTTAGACGCCAACTACTGTAGGATGCTGTAGTGAGTGAAAGGTTCGTTCTATCCAGCGTTGCCCGTCCACGAGAAACAGTTTGGTTTCGCAAAGCCAAAACGATAGGTGGAAGTGTGGTGAGCGTAAGATTTATTTTTCCCCATCCGCCAGAGGATGGAAAAAGAAAAAGAAAAAAAATAGGGTGTGCACCACCGCTCTGGCTCGATCGATCGACAGTTGGTTGGTTGCGGTGCTGGGAACTATTCGATGCATGTAAACGAGAGAGGGAACGCTAGTCATCCGAACGGATGTCAATGGTACTGCTGCTGACATGGGTGTTTTTCACATAGTGTTTAGTCCAGACCCCCCCCCATCAGTTAGTGCTCAATATATAGACTAGTGGGTTATCTCTTAATTACAAACACAAACAGTTAACCTGGTCTTGCAATCGTGTTTACAAGCAAGTTAGTATCTCCGAGGCTCAGCCCCTGCCGTGTGCGGCTTCTGTCCTTTGTCTCACGCGCGAACTAGCCGTCTTTTTATTCACTGCGGGCGTTTTTGTTGTTGTTCGTACATTAGGTGATGACACCCCGGGTAGCGTGGACGAAGCGGGCGTATTAAAGTGTTCTGGGCCCCTTCGCAGCCTACACATCTAACGAGTTAAGCTCGAGCGGTGCTTTGCCCTATGCAAGGATGCCCTAGGCCATACCGTTTACAATCCAGGGGGCACAAACCGAGAGGGAAGTTCAATTCCGGACTCACAGCAAGTGTGTGCTGCATGTTGTGCTGATCTACGTTGTCGACTGCTAAGAAGCCGTTTGTTGCGTAAAACCAACGTCATAAAACGGCACTGTTTCTGCGCGCGCTGAAAAAACGCTGTTGTGTTTGTTCACCGTTCATGTTCCATGCGCACTCTAGACTACGTGTATAGGACAAAACGTACGTCACAACCGGCACTGCTGCGCACGTGCTAACAAACGCAACGATGTTTACGTGTTTACACTCCATTTTTCATGCGCACAGTACAGGGCACCTAACAAGAAAAAAAACTACCGACCCAGGCTGAGTTTCTTCTTTGGGAAAGGGTGCGTTCTGCACTAAAATCGGTACAATAGCTCGCGGGTTTCTGGTATCCCTGTGAATACCAGCCTGCCTTTCTTGTTGGCCTGCTTTTTATTACTGCACTTGTAGGTGTCAACACACGCCACGGTAGAAGTGCAAAATTCCAGTTGTTTTTTTTGGCTCCTCTCTCTCACTTGAGGAGCTCTAGACCCCACCCAAACACAAAAGCTGGGAAGAAATGGAAGCGCAACCCGATGAACAATCCCATGGCCTACATTAAGTTTTCAACAACAGCAACAACAAAATTGCTTATATTAACAAGAATAAAATGGCGGCGATTTTGGGTTAAGAAGCCCCGTTGTTCAGAAAAACAAGAGCCGATAAGTGCACGCATCGGACAGATCATATCCCATTTCATGATCTGTGTCTTTCAAGGCAGACGGATCCCTGGTATATACGATCTGCATGGCCTATAAGTCATGTTGCCTGACGGGAGCCGTACGATCTGCAGAACCTAGCACATGTTTCCTGGGTTGGATCTGTACTATTAGTACTATACAGATCCTGCACAACATATTATAACGACAGATATATGATCTAGATGATCTAGATGATCTAGCTCGTGATCTGTCCGAAGTGTGAAAAAGTGCTACCCCTGTCGAAGCACGCGATATCTTGTACAACTGTACAGTAGTATAGTGTGCTTGCGAAACCCCATACACTGTTTCTCACGTGTTTCGGTGCTGACGAAGACGTCGCTGACGAAAGAGCCGCCGTCCACAGCGTCCCCCGCGATGAGGTACAGCGCAGGCTCTTCCTCCCCCTCGTCGTTGGTTGTTGTCCACGCCAGCATCCTGTGTCCCCACTTGCCGACGTACGCGGGAATGTTATCTACCTCTGTGAGGGCCCAGCCCATGCTGGAGTACAAATTCGATCCCGAGCCTTCTTCGTAATTCACCTTTTTTGTGTTTTGTAAAGGGTGACATTGGCCGCCACCGACGTATAAAGTCAACTAACTTCGTAGAGGTGTTTCATTCCATCGCCCGCAATATAAACACCACAAGTTTGTGTTGTCGTACTAGACTACAGCAGTATATGTAAACAGCACATTTTTGTGGTGTCATATATAAAGACCACTATTGCGTGTTTTGTTGTGCAAGTTAAAAGCGAGCCAATGGCTTGAGGGGGTTAACTGATTTTTATCAGGTTCTTAAAATATGAGAAGTTAAGTACCTCACCCAAAATAAAAACGACTTTTACGAGATGAAGAGTAAGCGCAACCCGATGTTGAACAATCCCATATAGGCCAGGATGACAACAAAATCAAATTGTTCAACACTAAAACGGGTGTGCAACTATGTTTTGGGTATTTTCTCGGTGGAGGAGCTCCGTCAGACACAAAATGCCAGCCCCTAAAGTACCCTGCCTGCCAACATGTCTACTGGCGGCAGCATAGGGGTGTAACGGACGACAGTTTCAGAAAAAAAACTGACGCGACGGACGCTTGAAAATACCATATACCTGGTACCTGGTATCTCCTACTGGTAGGTTTTAGTGTGGAATGCGTCGGCCGTGTGCGCCGTGACCGATGCTCGTTTAGTTTTGTGACGGGACGGTCGTTAGTGGGGTGGGGTGTGCATCCGAAACCGCAGAAGCTGGACGTCATGCATGCGCTAAGGCAGCATGGTGATGCGCTCGTACCGTACCGATGCCACGCTCATACAACAGCAGTAGACGCTTCAGATCGCATCCACCCGTGTTTTTTTTTTGTTGTCGCTGAAAATGGCCCCCAAAAAGGGTTCAGGTAACTACAGTATATACCATTGAGTGGATACCACATAGCAAAGGGCTCACGTGATGCCAGGTCGAGCCGTCCGAACTGAACCACATGTCGACGTAACCGATCATGGAGGAGACGATGCTGTTGCCGTTCTGCCCCATGTAGCCGCCGCCCGCGAGCCACATGCGGGGGCCGTTTCCCGACAACGTGCGAGATGGTATGGAAGGCGTTACGTCCGAGTAGGGGTCATCGACGCTCGTCAAAGTCGTCACGTCGAAGAATCCACGAGCGTCCCAGTCCGCGTTTTCGGTGACGGTAGACCAGGACACTTCCCAAGCAGGGTGCAGCAGGTGAAGCACGGCGTGGCGGTGGGGTGAAGTGATATGATTATCATCCGGACACGGGATGTTCATTCACCATGCGAAGTATACAGCACTGTCAGGTATACTGCAGGACACATATATATGAATAGCATTGGTAAGAAAATGAGAAAGACAGGCTGAGATTGACGGGAGGAAACGATGTTCGGAAGCCGATTTATATTGAAGTTAGTCTTGTAAAGAACGAGATTTTACCTCCCGAGCTATAACACGCGACCGACACAGCAGTGCGCGCTTTCTAGTCCACAATGGACTGCACCAGAAGGCGTTTTCGCTAGCGAGGGACGACAAATTTCTGACGCAGGGTATCCGGAATAAATGAACCCTTTAGGGGCCCAATTGTATTGCGACATTGCGACCAAAAACGCGAGAAGATGCATGCTACTTTAACCAGTATTATAACACCATTTCTTTTTCTGAGGCTCTTTACTTGAAGAGCTCTATACTATTAGTAAGTCACCCAAAAACTGATTTTGGAGAAAGTTAAAAGGTACAACCCGATTAACAGACCCATGGACTAGGTAATAAAACTAAAAACTAATAAAGAAAAACGTTATTCCGACGATTTTTGGGTTAAGGAGCCCCGTCGTTCAGATTGTTTTTCAGCCAAAATGTGCCATCCTAATAGTAGTATTAATACCTCTATCGTAGTACGCGTCAGAAAATGTTTTTTTTCAACCGCCTACGATAAGAAGAGCATGCAGCACAGTATGTACGAGTCTCACTCAGCACGCTGTGCCCGCGTCGTCGTATACCTCCTGACGTTACGTTTCGGACACAAAACCTACCCAGACGCCCGGGCTGCTTGGCGGTGGCAGCAGATTGTGTAAAATCGTCCCTTTTTTTTCTCGGTGTGTTTTCGCATGTGAAAGTTCCAAAAAAGTGTTAAAAAACAGCTTGAACGTCCTATTTGCTGTCACAGGTATATAGGGTTAAGTAGCTGCATCCATCTCTTACCACCGTCCTTTGTTTTGTAGACATCGTTCCTGCACCGCATCCCGTTGTACCTCGAATCGCCTTCTGGCCACCCTCCGAAACCACCCATGACAAATAGCGTATCGTTGGACGAGAAGGATCCATCGGAGGCCTCTATTTCGGGGCGCCAAATCACCGCAGCAGCTGCAGATTTACGCAATCACACGGGAAGGAGATAGATGCTAAGAAGATGCGGGGTGTGTGGTCCTAGGGAGCGATTACTGCTACGCATAGCGTCTCGAAAAAAACTAATAACGAAATATTTCACCCCTAGACGATATAAATACAACTGTACTTTTGCTCGCATTTCGTGTGGTCAGGGGGTTGGTGGCTGCAATGGGCACACTGTGTCGCTTTCTGTCGGTGTCTCTGGGAACGCTTAGAGCACTCACAACATGTGCGTGGTTAACCGCTTGCCTCACTCACCCCGGTGTATTCTGACATTTATATAGGGGAGGCACAAAACATATATTTTACTTAGAGAACCCTCCGTGAGGGGGTACTACACCCTAAAGCTGCGTGCATACAGATTCATAGATACCCAGAAGGGGATGGAATCCACCCGGAGTATTTGGAGATGAACACAAGGGAACGAAACTCACCCGAAGAATTCGGGAAACAGACCGACGAGGCGGTGCTTCACAACCCACTTCCACTACCACACTCCTATGCATTGCGAGGCGAAGAACCGGTTAGACTTGTACAGTGATAAGCAGTCAACACAAGTTTCGAACGTTCGCGAACGCAGATAAACAACAAACGCAAGCCAGACTGATCGGAAAAATAAAAAATAAACAGAACAAAAACGATTTGGGGGAATTTTTCGTCGGCTAACCTATATTAACAGGCAAAGCATCTCAATCGAATACGAGTATCTCGGTTTGTTTACCGGGAGAAGAGCGTTGACACGACCAATCAGATTATCTCAACTCATCGGCGAGGAAGTGTCGCACTCAGAAGAGCGCGCGCGGGGGGGGGGGGGTAGGGGAGTACTCGTTTTCTTCTTGCTCGAGTCGTTTGATCATTGTCTCCGGAGGGGGTGGTTAGTGCGAACTCGTGACACGTGCGTAGGTGTTTCTCAGACCGCTCTCTGACAGCAATCAGAGGCGTTTTTATTCCTGCACAGTCATTTCGCCCAAAAACGACTGCACTAAACACCCTTGGATCGACTGCACACCTTTTGTACAGAGCTAGACTATGCACCTACCATGGCATTTTATTATCACCGCGTAATACTTTTTTGCGAGAGAGTGATAACAGCGATTGCAGCGGGCTGCCTATCCTTTCAGAACTACCGCCACGTTTTTGGGGACAAATGGTTTGGTCTTCATGTTAAGTAATTTTTGCAGGTACCAAAACGCTCAAGGGTTCGAGTTGTAGACTCACCCAAGCCAGCTCTGGGCGAGAATGGGACGTCACCTCCGCTGGCCATCTCTTTCCACGTCAAAACCCAGACCCCCGCTGAGTTTTGCGCGATATCTGCCGCCCAGACGTCATTAGTGAGCGGTGATCCCCCGATAATGAACAACCTGGGTTTTCGGGAGTGTTGGGCAACGTGTGATACTCGCGGGGGTCAGTCGCTAGAAATTTTCAGGGGTTTTCCCGGGTCATGACCCAACCTGCGGGTTGGGTCAGGAGGCTTTTTAAGTCTCGTGGGTTGAGTTCGGCCTGGTCAGGAGATGCTGGAAATATCACCGTTCAGGTCAGGGGGGGTTCAAGTCTCACGGGACGGGTTGGGTCACCCTGACCCGACCCGACCCGACCCGCGATAAGTAGACACGACCCGTGATCACCCTTGGTAAATTTCCTTGATGGGGGGAGTTGTCAATGGCGCTGTAGTGCATGCATGCTGGATGCGCTAGCACGCTTGATGCGGCCGTGGCGAAGGCGATTCAAATGTTGTTGTTGTTGTTGTTGTTGTTGTTCTCCATTAAATGTGTAACATAACCGCTCTGCCACAGTCAGCGTTCTATACGATTTTTCCCTCAAGAAAGACCAAGAAGTATTTGTTAAGCGTGCAACATTCGCACACGAACTTCACTACGAGTTGCCACCATCTAGTCCGTGCTCACAGGACAGGCCCCAATAACTCTGGGGCTAAAATAACAACTTTAGTAGCTGGAAATAAATGTGGTGACGCGTCAAAGATGAAGCAAACAAGTGCTTTTGCTCAACAAGTGATTTTGCTCACTTGTCTTGGAAAACGCTGCTCTCGTGCCAGCCTCGGCCCGTCCAGTTTGCGTTTCCGGCGTAGCGCCAGTCGTCTGAGACCGAACACCGTTCCGGGCGAGGGGGGTTCGCGCAAAACCACCGATGTCATTGTTTTCGTCGCTGCAGGAGGTAGTTGCACTCCTCAAAGCACGAGTATATATATATATATATGCGGATCGTACAGGAGTACAGCGAATGAGCCAACATGCATACAAAACGCGGAATGTTTTTCGTTACGTCATCGTGCACCGCTCGGCCTTTCTCGGGAAACCAGGTATGTACGACATGCAGGAACCTCGTGGCGACTCCCGTTCGTCAGAAAGACAGCGGCTGACTACGTCTACCGTAAGTAAGTATGGATCCTTGGGTACTCCTTCTGTACTGACTCGAAGGCATTAACTCTTTCACCACACTGCGGAATTTATCCCACGCTACCAACTCCAATTTTTGAACAGTAGGGGTTTCCCAATAAGGCGGTCTGAATAAGGTGGTATCTCCATATATGGCGGCCAAAATCGCTTGGCGCGACATGGGAAAAATACGCATAACCTGGAGCGAATAAGGCGGCTTCCCTCAATAAGGCAGTCATATTTCTATGCCACACCACCGCCCTACTGGGGGAGCCCTACTGCATCCCCAGAAACGCGCGTGCAATCCTAAAGGGATCGATGCACAAGGACAAAGACAGCAGCAGCACTATGAAATAAATGCCACACCCAAGAGGACTCACTGCCATCTTCGGTAACCCAGACGTCATTGTCGGGGTCCGGTGTGTACCCCCCCGCGAGTATCATGAGCTCTGTTGATACGCCGCTAATGTCGGTACCGTTGAGAACGTCCAGCGTGTGCCCGAAGCGAGCGTACCAGGGCGCCAACGACCCGGGGTCAACGGCATCAAAGTTCTGCAGCTGGAAGTCGCCGGTAAGGTCGTCGCTCTGTATCCAGGTCTTTCCATCCGAGGAGCTCCACACGTCCCCCCTTCTGTTTTGGTACCCCAGGTTGTACGTCTGGTAGAGCTCGCCCCTGCCACCGATGACCCACAGCTTGTTCTTGAACACCGCGGCAGCATGACCTTATTAGTCATTTGTGTACGTAGGCATGCGTGGTTCGGCACCATGTAAGGACGGACGCGATACTGCTGTACAGATCTTGATTTACCATGGAATTGCTAATACCAATTTGTGATCTTCTTTAATAAGACAGGGCCCTATTACGGGGGATCATAGTAAACAGGACCTACGGTACACACAAAAACCTATATATTTATCTATTTTTACTAACAATATTTGGTTCTTACTATGGTCCCCCGTAATAGAGACGGGGCCCTGATACAGACACAGGTCCCCTGCAGGTCTCTCTACTGGGCAGGCTCCACCGGTGGTCACTCACTTGTTTTCCTTATAGTGGCTCTTGTTATTAATCCACGGCCACGGAAGGGAACTCGACGCTGATGATATACGGCAGAGGCATTACGAACATCCCCTTATTTATCTATACGCACACGCCTTCAAAGGCGTGTGAAACCCTTTTGTTCCAATTTCAACCAGACTCCTGGATCCTGCACCGTTACTAGGCTCCCAGGGCAATACCATAACACTTCTATATATATAGGAGACGGAGAACTGAGATCGCATCGCATCCACGGGAGGGTGTTACTGTATTGCTTAGGGTTAGGGTTAGAAACGCCTTCAAAGGCGTGTGAAACCCTTTTATTCCGATATCCAACCAGACTCCTGGACCCTGCACCGCTACTATTAATAGTAGGCTCCCAGGGCAATACCATAACACTTATTGTTACAGAGGTACTACGTACAGAGTTGCAGTTACCTCGACCGATAGATGACATTTTAAACTAATTTGGGTATGACAACACGCACGCGCTAATTTTATCGCCACAACGCAGCGTCGCCGGGTTTTACAAACAGCGGCATATCCGCATTCGCTTCGTAGCTATGGGTGGTAAGATTCGCAAGTGCACCACCCGGAAGATGTCCAGCGTTTAGCTTTTGGCAGGTGTAAACATGCATTGGGTAAAAATTGTCTTTTTGAACGAAAATTTAAGGACCGTTGAGATATTCAAATTAAAATTCCAACGGTCCTTAATTTTCCGTACAGAGTGGTGTCGAACACGATTGATTGCAACATCACAGCGAAAGCCGTTTGGTTTCCAGGTGTACAAGCACCTAGACTTTTGATCTGGCTGTACAACTTGAAGTACTGATTGTTCGTTATAATGACAGGCGATACGTTCAGCGCCAACGTGAGTACAATAAGACCGTTTCGCGTACATACAAGTATCATACCAGGTACCAGGTACATAACGCGGGGTATACAGGATACAAAGAGTAGGTCACACACACATGTGCCCTAATAATACGAGCATTTATGTATTCGTACTTGTGTGCAGTACATCCACTACGGGCATAAACTTAAAAACCGTTTTGTATTAAATTTTATACCTAAACGGTATCTATATTTACGTCCAATGTGGTATGATATTTGTGGGACTTCTCACCGTTTCGACCTGAAAACGTATCCTCGGCTTCGAGCTGAACCCAACTGCTAGCTGCCGACGTATTGTACTGCGCTGCGTGTACAACCCTACTGAGCGTGACGACCAGCAGGCAGCACACACACAGCAGAGGTCTCTGTCTACGCATCGCCTACAACAGTCTCGCCTCTGCTCCTTGAAAGCTTAGCAAGAGTTTAGCTCCGCGCCTGCTGTATCTTCGCGATATTTTTTTCAGTTGATACTTTTCGATGTTTTTTATTGGCGTGTTGATACGCAATATTAAGTGGGGTTGTGCATTTTTCCTCCCCTATTTTTTAAATGTTTAAATCCCAATCGAAACAACTGCGTGCCGGTGATTGGCCAAGACCAAATAATGCTTTCTTCTCTTACCACCTCCCGTTTTTTTCCAGGAATTTTCTCCTTGTCCGTGCTCCTTTGCTCCTCGTGCCGCTGCCACAAGGTCCCGGGGCTCGCGCCTTCGAGGCGAGCCGCTTCTATACCTTCTTAGCCCCATTGCTGCAGCGTTGTAGTTCGTTTGAACTCTTGCAGCGTCTACGTCACAGCAAAAGGAAAAAACACAGATTCGATGACAATCTCTGCAACTGTTTTCGAGTTCTCACAAGAATTCATCGTCTCGCTTCAGCGATCTGTCACTGGCATGCTACCTGCTGTGTATCCCGCGTTGGGCTAGCGTCATCGGTGGTGAAATAAGCACGAGGCCAGTGATACATACCGGTTGCTGTGCTGTCGTTCCGACTTGTTCCTTTTTTTTTATGGAACGCGAGCGAGGTTCCGGCCAGAAGAAGTGCTACTTCTTGCTGCTTGCTGCGCGGCGTGCTGCTGAAATTGTAGAACAAGAGTCCCCACCAAAAAACGTACCGGTACCAGGTAGAAAGCGTTGCCTCACGTTCTCTCGCCTGCTGCCCTTCGTCTCTCTCGCCAGTCAGCGCAATGCTCGCATCCCACAGCTCCGTACCCTCAAGAGCCTTGGGGCGCACTGCTGTATCTGAAGCGGCATGTATGTATCTCGAGGAAAGCACGGGCACGTGTCTGCCTCTCCTCGCGACACCTGTATGCTGCCGAAACGAGGGAAGAAAATGAAAATGAGTGACTTTTCTACAAGAAACAGCGAATCCGCGTTCTTCCGCGTCGTCCGCGTCACCGCCTTTTCCTCATCCTCTGGCAGTCTGTTGACCGTTGAAAAAATATACCAGGTACACTATATCTGTGTGTCTTCGTGTTGACGTTCGTCCGTGCCCAGCAGCCTCCATTTCCCGCACAGCAAGCACGTGTAACCGCGAGTCGTGCACTACGTGCTGCCACCAAGCAAGGTGGTCTTCTTGTATTCGCGAGAGAGTATGTACCAACCAGCAGGTCGATATGTACGCATTAGTAGTAGCGGACGTAGCCCCAAAATCTGACAATTTCGGCGTGCGAGTCGCCCGCAGGCAATGTAAAAAATCCGAAGTTTCACCACGTTTACTCGTTTGGCGTTGTTTCTCCGTGAATGTATGTCATGTACCCGCAGTGGTTTCCATTATTTCTTATTTCCTCTCCATTTATTTCATCCGAGGCACGCGCTTTCCTTCTTGTATACCGGTACGAGGGTATACATATCACAACTGGCCTCATGCTTTTCCACGAGCACTGCGCGGCTCTTGGGATTATTTCTACGGGTCGATGCGAACACAACGCCAAGGGGCGCGCAACCAAGGCATTAGAAGGTATCACCAAGGGTGTAGGAATGGAGGGAAAAGTAAGTGTTTAAGAACGGAGTAAGCCTCATGTCTTGTCCACTTCGCGTCATCGGGAGCACCTGCTACTGCTTTGTGTGGCATTGTAGTGAGTGTGCCCGGAGCTATTTTTGCTGTGATCACACGCAGCTGCGATAGCCGAAAACATGAAAACATGACAGCTGGTAAAATGCAACGCGCATGGTTCTCTTGAAACACAAAAAAAAACAGACAAGATATTTGGTAGCTACTACTGTAGAGAGCTACGCAACGAAGAGCTCTGTATAGCACCAACAAAAAAAGTTCAGGACGAGTAATAGTTTACCTTAAACGTCTACCCTCTGGGTGCGCTGGTGGTGCTAGTCGATGCCTTGGCCAGTCATTTCACCGACAAAAAACACCTCCCGCCGCCGTAGTACGCCCCATCCCATATCTCTCCGTCAAATTCACGTCACAATTTACTCGCACATAAAAGAAAAGCACGCAGGAAAACCACGCGCTCTAGTAGATGGTCTCGATATGCCCAGTTGATAACATTACCATCAATCGAGGGCACCAACAGCCTGGACAACGCGAGGTAGTAGACTGGTGCGGACGACCCGAGGTTGATCTTCATTCGCCCCCCCCACCTTGCCACAAGGTCCTCGCTTTGCCAAGCCTTATGCTACGTACGCCCGCAAACCTCGGAACGGCTCCCACGGGTTTCTTCTCAACCAGACCGAATAGACTCAACACATTGCTTCCAACCTACCCTCCACCCCCTCCCCCGTACTGGCCTTTGCCCTCGACGGCCGCGCTGGGCGATGTTTCAGGTCAAGTTTTTTAATGCGCCCCGCGAAAGAGGCGCCCAGCCCTGCCCTTCACGCCACAGCTAGAAGAAAGCCGACAAAGAAGAAGCCGACCCGCTGGCTATGCTGTGCGTGCACACACAAGCACGCCCTCCCAACGCGATATCGCAAACTGACGCTTCGAAGGTTCCACCGTCAGAAGGGCGGCGCAACTACTACGCTTTAATGTACTCACCTCTTCTCTCACTGTTATCAAAACCCTCTGCTCGCATAAACAAAAAAAACGAGGCACGACATATCCCCCCCCGCGTCGTTCACGCCTCGTCTCCCCCCCCAATAATATTGTCTTTCGGAAGGATGGGACCGCCAAGAATCCCCGCCTCCTCAGAGCAACAAAAAACCTACAAAACCCCTTTTCCGAATTCCCATTCCCCGAAAATCTTCGACCTCCTCCGGCTAAAGCTTCCCCCCCCCACCCAATTTTTCCCTCCTCTGGTCTGTTTTTTTTTCTTCCCGCCCCTGCTACATCGTCCTTGCCGCCCTATTTCAAGACCAAGAACAGAGATGAGCAAGCAGCTCGTTCGTTCTCTACGACTTTTTTGTTTGTTTGTTTTTGTGCATTCACGCAACGTAACGCAACGCAACATATCCAACCCCATCTCACCGGTACACTACACCCCGTGCCTCTGCAAATTTGGGACCGTACTCGGACTCCTTACATCAAGCATCCTCCGAGGTGAGTTAAGACACATGAAAAAACTGGCGGAAAAAAAAAACAAAAAACGCGTCGACGATGGGCGTTAATCGCTGACCGCCGTACATTACATAAAGCCCCCCTCCTCCTGTGACCGACACTATAGTAGGCTCTTGACCGGGCTACGCTAGATTAACTTCACATCGTTCATCGCAGCTTTCCGATCCCCTTGCTTCGGCAGCGGAGGTCTAAAACCTCTAGCTCAAAATGACCCTTTTTTGCCTTCGCAATCACCCACCCTTACACACCGTGCGTGCGTGCTCCACGCGCCGGCGAGACAAGAGTTTCCATTGCTCCCTTGCCCCACCAACCCCTTGTCCACCCACCCCCACCGTAACACACGGCCGACTACCCGCTAGGTCCACCCAGGCCCTTGAGCCCTTGTAGCACTTCGGCAGCGCGCATGTCATCTTCTTCTTTGGGGGGCGATCTGTGAGCACAAGGATCCGTCGGTCATTGTGGGGTCACAAAAAAATAAACGACAGCGTTGATTGAGCAAAGCAACAAAAATGACAAAAGGCGACACACGCCTGCACAGCTTATCAAAGCGCGCGATTAAAATGTGCATCCACCCAGGCATACAGCTTATCGGCAAGCGCGCTTTGGAACACTCTGCAAGAGCCGATCGCCCCGTTCATACACGCTTGCTGTATGCGCAGCAACGTACTGCTGTCTCAATGTATCGTACTTCGACGCTGCCAAGGCGACATAAAAAAAACGGCTTAACTCCTCACACAAGGCACGCCTACACAACCTACCACTCACATGCTGAAATTCCAATACACCTGGAATGCCCCGGCAAAAACACACACAGCAGCACGCAGGCATGACCCCCCGTCCGAGTGAGCACAACAAAACATAAACATCGAGAACTTTTAACACAGACTTACAACTGCCTCCGACAACCACCCAACACACTAAGCACACCCACCTAGAACTACCCCCAATAACATCCAACAAATACACAACAATACACTCACCTCTAATTGCCTTCGATTCACATCCAACACACTTACAACCACCCAAAAACAAAATCCAACACACACACGCGCAACGCACTCAGAATCCCCCAATAAACATCCAAAAACATTCAACCCAACTCACTTGGAACTCCCTCCGATGCCATCTCCCGTCGGGGTGCTCTCCGAGCCAGTCAGCCGAACCCTAGCGGCGCGCTTCAGCTTCTTCAAGCGCGGACTGGGGGTCTGCCCCGCATCATCCTTACCCAGGTCGAGACGCCGCTTGCTGTGCGCGCTATTTCCCTGCCCCCCCGAAGACCCGGCCCCGGAATAGTTGCTGGAGCCATGGGGCGATGAAAGGCCAGCGGCTGCGGCAGCGGCGGAGCCGAGAGATGCAGGGTCGTTGCAGCATTGGAGTGCGCTGGTGCCGGTTTCCGCCTCCATCCTGGCCTGCATGTTGGCGATTTTGACGGAGGTGAAGGAAGCGTGGTCCCACCCGCAGTCGGGGTGTGAGCCTCCTGGAAGAGCGAGGGTGGAGGGAGGGAGAGAGGGAGGGAGGGAGGGAGGGAGGAGGCGTTTGGGAGGGAGGGGGGTCGG